>FAPP01003325.1:2363-14770 GCA_001485965.1 Heliconius ismenius | reverse complement strand
GATTTAAATCTACATTTAAATAATTATGTATAATGTAGAAAACAGTATATATTTAGAAAGCGTAAATAGTATTTATGTTTTATTTCAACATTGCGTGTTGAGTGGCGGAACTCAACGCCGTGCTTCGACACCAGAGCGAAGAAAAGAAAATATAAATTTAGATAAATATTTCATTTCCTCATGTGAGGATGGAACCCACAACCAGTCGATTTTGCAGCATACTTTGTGTCCCTGCGCCAGGACTGGCCTCATATATCACTATATTTTTTTATAATATTTGTATCGTAATAATATATAAGAAAATAAAAGTTGTTGTATAATTAAATATAAATGAGTTCTTCTTCTCATGGTCGCGTACTTGGCAAGCATCGTATTAAATTTAAATTTTCAAAATTCCTCTGAGAAATTACATTAGGAATTATATTTAATATTTAATTTAATGTTACATTGTTTTAAGCGGGGATGTTATTTTATTTAAAGATTTACAATAATGTTCTTAAAATGGAAGTGATTCTACTTTTTGGAGACTCTACTTTTATCAGTTTTCGTTATTTTACGTGCCAATTTTTCCATAAATTTTGACAGATTTCTGCTCATATTTTACGAAATTACTAACTTCAACGGGAAATAAACGAATAAGAGGAAATAAGTAAGAGACACATAAACTCTAGAGCCCAATGTAAGTCTCATCGCAGGTACAGTGCGTCACATTGAAACTTTTAATACGATTTAATATAAGCTTTACTCGATAAATGGACTATCAAACACAAAAACAATTTTCATTTCGAACATCTTGTTTCTGAGATTACCGCGCTTAACCGCACAAACTCTTCAGTTATATATGTAATATTAAGTACCGATTTACGTACACTAAACGTTCACATGTAGGTACGTACGAGTGCCAAATACTCCTAAACTCGTGTACACGACAGAAATGTGAGGACTAATAGATGATTAGATTTCGTCACAGAAATAGTGTTGTGACCGCCCACCACCACGGCTCTTTAGTTGACGTTAAAGTGATTATTGCGGTTTGACGTATAACGCTAACAGAGTTATACGCGCTTTATTGGGTGCTTTATTTCATTAATCTATGCAACTTTTAAACATATTACATACAATATAATGGCGGACGTGTGTATATATTTGTATAATAGATATGTTTTATTTAATAGGTAGGTTAGGTTTAGTGATTTTGATTTACTCTTATATTATGACATTTATTTACAGTATTAAATAGCTAATTTTATGTAAACGGACTTACCGTTATGAAAATGAAAAAAGCGTACTGAAAAAAAAATATTTTTATTAACTATTGGCGCTTTGAATAACAAAATATATATTGAATATTATTTCTTTACTTTAAAGATTACTTACTATATAGTATTTATGCACATGAACGTTTTTTTCCTACTCTCAACAAGCACATGTGCACAAATGTGCGCATAATTGATAAATCATCTAATAAATAGTGGGCTAGGTATGTGCGGTGGCAGCTATATGTTTATAGCATTACATTCGCGATAGGTCAGGAGCCGTGCGCACTAGATAGCAAACCGAGGGCTAATGGATAATTAGATTTCATCGTGTCTCGCGCTGTTGACAATAGACTGATTCTTGCGTTATTGAATGCTGATTGAAATACGTTAGTTTTTGTTTGCTAACCTTGTATAATCTTAAGGTAAGGTTTAGTTCAGTGAAAGTGCCTTGTATTTTATAATATAGGTGGAGAGTTGAGAAAAGAATATAGAGGAATCATTTTTATACGTAAAAATGCTTGCTATGTAGTATATAATTTAATTATGTAATATAGAAATGGAAATATGTAGGTATGCAATTTGAACTCACGGCAGGCTCAAAAATATATCATATTTTATTTGAATATTAAAACCATTGACAATTCTGGTTTTATGATTTCATCAAAGCTTAAAAGGAATACTGAAACAAAATAGAAATGTCTTTGACTCCACATTCGACTGCGATCTTCTGGACGATATTATTGGGAAAGTAAATAAAAATTGGATTCAGTTCGCCCGCGTCTTGTCGGTAAGTTAACAGCCACAAAGGAAAATATGAAATAAATCGGACCGTTTAAGTTTTTATCAAAGGGTGCGCCGGGACACCGTTCCTTTTCCATTTGTCTAAAAATGTTGCAATTGAATGCATTTCGGTATGGAATATTGAAACCTCAGAGTGGGTGAGTGTTTCTCATCCGTGCACGCATGAGGGGGGCAGGAGACGGGGCAGGGAGTGCAGCGGGGCCGCCACCGGCGCCTCCCTCGCCCCCGCGTCTGCTTTCTAAACCTCCACGCAAATAGTACACGTTTGCTTGGCAACATTTCATGCTTAGTGTATACAAATAATGTACGGCACGGCTACAAACTGCGCAAAGGGAATACTAATGCGAGCGAACACAGGCCTCAAGTTAAACATTTCGCCAATGATCATTTGTATTGTAACGGCCTTTATTTACGCCCCGAATGTGGAGGACGTTTTGAGCGTCGAGCTGCCGTCACACCACTGCCACTGCAACCAACGTCTTTGGTTTATTTAGCCGCTAAATCTTCTCATTACCACAACTATTTGTTACCATTCTGCATATTAATTATATATATTATATATATTTGGTAATTCGACATGTCCTTAAAAACGAAACTACGATAAATTAGATTTCAACGTTATATTTAGAACCTTAATAAAATAATTTTATTTACAAAAACAAACGTCTCAAAACATGAACGGGCACGAGAACTTAGATAAGAAGTTATAATAACTAAAGTGATATCTAGGAGATGGATCACCACAGAGTCGAACCGGCGATTTCATTTGGCTGCCAACTCACGCGAGCGCTTCCCTTAACGTAGTTTCGTGATAACGGGCGCCATTAACGTTTCAGCCCCGCCGCGGTCCCGCCATCGACAATCCCCAAGTGCGCTGACAATTTAGCAAAAGGCTGGCCCCACAATCTGTCGGTGACGGCGTATAAACACTAGTACTCCCCAAAGTCCGACTGATTCGCAATGCAAAACGCATCGGCCTACCCACCTATCTAATATTGCCTGATGTATTTTGAATAATTGCTGGGCACGCCGGCGGCTGATTGCGCTCGTACAAAGAGACCGGTGCCTGGTGCCTGGTGCCTGGTACACTACGGAAAATGTCTTGCCTGGGATTTGTACTCTGGCTCTTTGTAACGGCGGTCCGGACAAAATTGGCACGCACTTTCGGATTCGGAGTCGATTGCTCTATCTCTATATATCTACTTCTAATTCCTACACTTGGTGGAGCCAGGCCTGGCTGACCACCGGTCGCGTTACGCCGCAGATTTCTTTGCCTCGTAATTCATATTTCGTGTCCAATAATAAAATGCCAGCACAATTATCATATTTATTGCGTTTTATACATAAATAATCATCGCATGCTCAGTGTTTTCTCGTTTAACAAGAATATTTGTATTGATTGCTAATTTATATTTAACCAATTATTTCGTTTTTACTTTCTGTTTATAATTATAGATAATTTATTACATAGATAGATATTGTAGTACAGTAGTACATTTGAATGAGAATGATGAAACGATTGTGATTTCTTCCGAACGGTTCCAGTATTAATATTAATTAAGTATATATATACTCCACTTCTTTGATCCTCTCGTTCCGTCAAACAATCATGGAACCGCTATACCCTATTTTTTATAACAAAACGTTACACTAACACGCGATTATAGAATTCAAATAAAACCGCGGAAGAAATATATTGTATCTAGAAATGATCGTAAAACGGAATTTTATTGCAATTATGCGAAACTCATGTCATGCAACGTCGGTGTAGCTTTGTTCGTAATCAATATCTTATTTCTTTAATAGATATAGTTTTTATATCGTTAAATAAACGTATTTACGTCAAATTCCATTTATTGTATAGGGAATGATGCGACGGCCGAAATGCGTTCTTCATGGACTTACAAATACAAATGCTACATTAGCGCTATCTGCACGCTACTTACGTGACTAATGGTCTCCTTATATCAGAGAAATGAAGTTTATTATGGCATTATTTTAAATAATAAATAGATATACCAATTATTTTACATATATGATTTTTATTGTCAGCTTCACGGTGTATCCCGCATGTAGCAGAAAAGCAAAGAGAGCCTATTTTTAAATACTCCACTCCACTCTCCACTTTCTGTTGAGTGGCGGAACTGAACTCCGCGCTTTGCCTCTTTCCCAAAACGAGGAAAATAATAATGTTAAATATTTCATTCCCTCGAATATGAATCGAAAACACAACCTGTCGCGTTTATAGTGACATTAAAAATTATTATAATAAATAACGACCCGTTTTAGATAGCAGACTAAAAATATCCATTTTATACGTAAGGAACATATTTCAAAACCCACCGTAGCATAATATATATTGTAATCGCCGCAGTAGTGGGTAACTGTCTTTTATCGGGCGCCTATGGAGTTTCCGCTTCACGCGGTGTACACTCTTTGATGATTATATCAAGGCCATTTATAACTTTCACGCCTTTCCGATATCTTTGTGATGTAAGCCTCATATAAAATATAAATAACGTAATTAACATATTTATTATTTTTATTATTATTATATGTAAATTATATTTGAATTATTTTTTATTACTAGGCTTCTATACTAGACTATGTTAATGTTGATTTGTGTGTTAATTCTATTGAAAAGTTGACAATTTGTCAGAATTATCAAAAACAGTTAGAGCAGCAAGCAAGTGTGTGGCTGTTAGCGCGATTGGTTGTAGGTTCGATTCCCACTCGGGAAACTGAAATAATATATATTTTCATTGCTTCGTTCTAACGGCAAAGTCAAGTGTGACGATGAGTCACTCTACACGCAATGCCTCCAGAATTTGGCAAAAAGTGGGCAACGGAATGTCTTGACACTAGGCGCTGCCTAACCTGCTGCGGGATAGAGCACAAAGCTGAAAAATAGAAACAAATACCATAAGCAATGACGCTTTAAGGTTAATTGCAAAATTTCACACATAACAGCGTATCTTTAAAACATGCAAAACGCCCATATTTCGCCCTTACAGTCAATTAGAAACGCATAAAACAAATGTAACATCACATCTAGATCAAGAAAAAGGAGTGCAATAGTACGTAGATAGATATACGAAAATTGAACAGTAAAATCGTATTTAGCGGTGCGATTCTAATTACCACGAAATAGGTAGAATCGATCTGGCCTCTCCCTCCTCCTCCCACAAGGCAGTCAAGTCAAAATTGTTGATTCATCATTTTGCGACCTCACCGTAACTGATTTTCGGAAACGTCGGCTCGCTTCGAGGCATGTAGATGTTTGTGTGAGGCGTGGCCTGTGAATGACGCTTTTAGAAATACACCTATTATTGAACACTTCCGTTTTCTTTTCATTTTAATAGTTTTGAATACTGATTGTATTGAAAAAATAAACTCGAATATGGAAATAATAAACTTCAGCGAAGCATACATTGAAAACTAGATGAGAGAGAGATAGACGTCATCCGTTTTCATTAATTCTCCCCAATGCCTCGTTTTTTATTAGATGTTGCATCCATTTCGTACTCGCCGATACATCAGTAAATGTAGGGACCGTAAGTTAGTATTGCTAAATACAAAATATATATTCCTTTATGATATATATCTATATATAGGTATACATGATTATTTTGCAAAATATATTCAATAATTATTTTTATATATAATTATATATACCATACAGACGGACTTTATTACTTTTATATTAAGCAAGCGGAAAACGAAACCAAAACGTGATTTACTTTTTGAATTACAATAAAAAGATGTTTATATATTTTTTTATTATTTTTCAAATATAAGAAGCTGGGTATTCAAAGGAACAATATTTGCCTACAGGTTATTACAATAACATTAATACAATAATAAACTGAAAATAGTTGAATTAACAATTGAAAGCGTTATATAACCACAAATCCCTAGGTTTAGTATAATAGCACGGCGTAATATTAACGGCTTTAAATCCAAGCTATCCCAGATTAGCCTAGACCTGTATAAAGCCTATATTCGGTTGGGCTTTGTTTATGAAGACTAAACTATTATTGGCTTAAAGATGTGGACCTAATTTGACTGCCACCTGTAGCTCACGCGCCCACGGTCTGTTAGTTAACCCGCAAAGTGATTGTCTCAGCAGTTGTCATTCCTTACAAAATGAGAACTTGGTACTTTTAGATATTAAAGAAACCCTAAATGCTTATATTATAGCTAAGTTAAAACGTAATAAAGTCTATAGTTGGAAAAATATTAAATTATTATATACTAGTCATTTACTCGCAGCTCTGTCTGCGTAACACGAATAATTTCGTGATCTCTTATAACTCTGGAAACTTAAAATACGTAGGTATTTTCGATCACGATCAGTCGATGCTAGTATCATTTACATACATTTTATATTGTTACAAATCAGCTTCACGTTGTATCTCGCACTCATCGCAACCATCGCAATACAGTCAACCGTGCCACTGCGCCACAACGGCCTCATAAATTATTACATACTTATATTTTATATTGACTTAAAAAATATTTTTAAACATACAACCAACCGCTGAGCTGAAGTTTAATAAAGCAACTCTTAACTTTATAAATTACTGTAGGTATCCGCTATAATAATAATTTTAGCTTACAAATTTTTGTTTGACGAACGTTAAAACTGCTAACAAGGTGGATGCGAGGAAACATTTTTATTAAAATAGTCAGGATCGGAGCACGTAAGGCTATTATGATATTGGTTTTTGTAAATTTTCCGTTGTACTGTATAGAGTAAACCATAGTTAAATTAAAGTAATAATATAAATTAATTTTTACAAAAGCTTTAATAAGATTGTCTAATAAATAAGACTTTTTTGTATGAATTGTCTTCAATTATTTTAAATTCAAAGAAAAAATCAACTAAGTTACATATAAGTTTTAAAGTTAAATATATTTTAAACAAAAAATAGAGAAGGAGTAGAAAAGAAATTATAACTAAGAAATACCTTCTCGTTTGTGTACATGTAAAGGTAAATTAAATTGAATCGCTTACCACAGGGGTGGCTCGTTACCATACCTATAGAAATTTATTATTACGAGCATAGAAGGTATTCTCATGGTCAGTCAGGAAATTGATTACACTTTTGGCATCTCATTATAATGTGCTATTCGAGTTCATTTAGGCCTCGCAACACTATTAATAGACGAAGGTCAATTCTGTCGAGAACAACAATCCAATTTCCGTGAAAATTGAAACTATTAGAGATCCTTTGTGCCTTCCCATCATATGTTGCTTCTGGATGAACGTGCATATTGAGTGTAGTGGGCGCTATTGACCGATAACAGATAATACTTATCGGTGGTCAGCAGTTTGTGAGGTCCAGCACGCTGAGGACATGCCTCCATCCAGTTGTAGTTCCACATAGTTAATACAACTCCTGACGGTGATCCATCAAATCATAAAAAGCGAAACAATAAGAAAGAGCAAAAGTGGCAAGTGCTCCTTTCAAAGTGACTTCACTTGTGCTTTGTTCGTAGTAACATGGCAAAGAAGTGTTCTCTTACTGCGGCTGCCGACGTAAAGTTCATTAAAGGCGGGCAGAGCGTGTTGGAGTGGCCATCGGCGTGAGGGGTCGATCGGTGACCCCCAGAGCACGCCAACCCTTTCGCCGTCTAATATTTTCTATATGAATATTGAAGCCTGTGACGTCAGTGACGTCACATATCCCTAAGTGTCACTCGATCGAGCTTAATTTCCGCGTTCGTACGTTTAACCAATTCATATCATTTTATTATAATGTTTTATGTTAAATTAGAATAACTTTCTTGCGTGCCTTATATAAAAGGAATATAAAGAAAAATATTTAAGAAAAAAGCTGTTTCATATGGGTATTGTTTCTTTATTCTTTGCTACTAAGCCGTGAATAATGATCGGTTTTATTTCATAAACGTATTGTTGCCCAAATTAATTAGGATATTTATAAAACGAAAATGAAGTATTAAATTTGATTTTTCTTTTAATTGTGTATATCTAAATAGCTTATAGATTTACATACGTTAATTTTGTAATTCAGTTGTTATATATTTATTACAAAATAATTATCGTACTACAATATTACCTATATTACATACAAATCAATGAAAACTATAGCGATATGCACGCTAAAGCCAGTTAATTCGAATCTAACACATTACACTGGTAATGTTGTCAAAACTGTCTTTGAAAACCGACATTTAGGCCGGCACGGTATTACGGGTTTAGCCCAAAAACATCTATCGACGTTTGTGACATGAATTGACTTTTGATTTGGCTTTAATTACTATTGAATATAGAATATATTATTAATCGTAACCAATATGTTTAAATTTAGATGATCAGCTTCACGCTGTATCCCGCACACAGCAGGATAGGCAGAGGGAATCTAGTGTTAAGACACTCCGTTTCTCATTTTCCGGGGAATTCTAGAGGCATTGCGGGTTGAGTGAACTTAGGTGTCAGAGAAAAAAAATGACAATATTAATAAATAATAATTCTTTCCCCCAAGTAAGGATCGAACCCACAATCGTCGCGTTACACCCTTGTGCCAATATTATCAATATCTACTTAAGTTAGTTGTATTTCTATAAATATTTACAATACAATAAAATAGCAGCAATTAAATATGAACACAAGCTGCAATACCCGATATATGGTAAACGGGCACAGGTTACTCAATGGAATTGTCAGAGCTATTGCATCCATATGAATCAATAGTCCCGCGTGTTAACAAAACACGTGCACGTGCTACATCGTTATCAAAATCTAAGCTCTGTAGTGTAAGTGCTCTGTGCTTTTGTCAAACGCCACAATCGAAGTCCCATGGTTACAACAAGATGAAATTGAATCGCGCCGACATAAACAATGCTATTTTATTTTAAATGAAATATTTTATCTAATATTATATATAGAAAATTATGTCTAATAATAGATAAGATAATAATATATTTTACATATAATAGAATCAATAATATCTTTAATAATAGAGAAAAATACAATCATTTAATACGAGAATATTTTCTTATGATCTGATTATACTAAAAATATATATAACAATAACAAACAATATCGACTATTTATATATTAATAATATTAGTAGAGTTTCATTTGAAACCTGTAAAAATTCCTGACTGTAACCTAGTGAAAATCGAAATAAAAGCGCACTGTCCATTTTTATACCGTCTTTTTTAAAGGCAGGCTTGGAGTACCCGAATAGCTGGCACGTACATAATACAACTAGTGAAGCACTAATGGCTATGCACTAGATTCTCCTTTTGCATTTTCCCTCCTAATATCAACTGAGAGGACTATGCCTAGATTCACTTCATATTCGCACCCTTACAGGCTCGCACCGTATTAGTTAAATGTTTCAAAGGTGTCTGTCTGTCACTGCCACGTGAGTGTCAACTTAAAATTAACGTGAATAGTTTTTTAATAGCTTTAAGTGTTTAAAAGGAACCGTCTAATGGTTGTGCTCATTAACATGGAATTACGAGTTAAATCTAAATTTAACTAACCTATATTGGCCTAGTTGATTTAACTTAAAACGTAATTATATTTATTAAATAAAGTTTGAAATACAAAGTGATTGTGAAACAGATTGTTATCGTTCCACTCAGAACGGCGATAGATGCATATTGTTTTAGACAGCCCGATACCGGACGTAATGTACTCGCAGGATCTCCACAGCTCAGTCAACAGGCAATCCTCAAATAGGCTTATACGTCTTACGAATACAATTTACCCCAATCAGTATTCGTACTCGGCCACACGATACGAATAGTATTAGCAACATTCAGTTAGCTGTCATTTCATTCGATGTCTCTGAAGACCCACTCCGTTGATGGGCTACGTCGGACATGACACACAATCATAGTCCGCCTGTAGTGGCCGGTTGGACACACTTGCGGATCCCCGTTTATAGTTTTAGGTGTAATAGTTTATGTAAGTTTAAGCAAGTAATTATCTAATTATGTGAAACAAAATGACGGTAAAGTGCGAGCCGGTCTGGCCCATCAAAGGTTCTGTGCCAATTTTATGATTATAGGTCAAAGGAAAAGTGAATCATAAAAAGCGTATATACGAGTACAGTTTTTATAAAAAAAATACAGAACATTTTTTTTATTATCAATGGATTTATACAAATAGTTTAGATGTTATTTCATACAGGCGGTACTCACGCGCGGTAAACGACGTTTTTCCCGATACCGCGAGAATTATTGAATAAAAAGCTTATGTATGTACAGGCTATTTATTGCTCCAAAACCTCCTCTTTCATCTCTTAGTAAACGTTCCATAAAAATCCGGTCTCTGGACCAGGACAAACAGCAAGGCAGAAAGAGAGAAAAAAATTAATCACTTGTTTAGGATCTTAGTATCATTTAAACAAATATACGAATTAACATATAATAGATATATATCTAGAACCTACTATCCTCAAACTACAGGTAAAACAAGGTGCTCACACCAACCCCATAGGCTTCACGTGACGAACACTTCCCTGCAAAATATTAATCACCTCTACAAAGTGTTTTGTTGTCTAGCATTTGACATGCGTATAGTGGTATCCCAAAGGACATGTTTTGCAGAAATAAAAGAGCAGTGCCTTTTAGTGAAGCGAAAACACGCGGATTTATGTATGACAAAAACTACCACAACCTGCAGGGTATGTTCGGTGTACCGTAGACTTTCAGAATGAGAGTAAAATGGATCTATTATATTTTGCTTACACCTTGCATTGGCACATACGTAGTATAGTTAATACAAAGATTTATCTATTGATTATGTTAATTAATTATTTTAATTATTATATTTAAATTTAACATTTCACTATTGATCAAATGGCAAATCGTGAGGCAAAGTTCGATTCCCACTTCAGCATTTCCTTCTACATTTTCTTCGCTCTGGTGACGAGGCAAAGCACGCCGTTGAGTTCTGGCATTCGATACGCTATGCCTACAGAATTTGACAGAAAATGGGTAAAGGGGCGTTTTAACACTAGGCTCCCTCTGTCTACGACATACAGCAGATGCGGGATTCAGCGAGACGCTAAAAGAAACATTTCAATATAATTATAGTTATAACTATAGTGAAATATTTAATTTCTTTATATAATATATAGTTCACAAATAATATTTCGTCTCCGCTTCAACATTAAATGTTTAACGCAACTACGAGTAAATGAACAGGCTTCGAAGCTCAAATGAATTAAATCTAGCTTGTAAAGCTTATAAAGACGCCTTTTCAGGCACCGTCAGTCTTGAAATTAATTTGATTCTAGTGCATTTGAAATTTTTTTAAAGAAAAAAATCATATTTATTTAAAATCATCATATATAAAGGGGAAAAAATATTTTAAAAATGTCGTGATTTAATTGAAATACGGAGTTGAACGAACGCGACTACGCCGCCTACAGTAGGTAAAACCACGAACTCTGATTAATATAAAGTTTCATAAAACTTTATAATAAAAACTATTGAACAGATATTTGAATAGCTTTTAAACAATAGTTTAATAGCATTACAAGCCAGAAATCCAAGCTGCCCCTCGCACCGCAGGCGATATTCGCGCGCCCAACTCGCCGTTTCTACGAAATACGACCGATTTTCGTGAAACATTAGCCATCGATCGATCGGGCAATTTAAAATCCACTTAAAGACAACCACAGACTAATCGAAAAGTTTGCTTCGCGAATAGTGGAAACCTCTAATTGCTTGTATTAAAATAACTGACTGATGTCAAACATATCTAGGGCGCGCGCCGGTGCCTGGTACGCCGTTTCACATGTTAATAATCATTATGATAACATCAAGTATGCGATAGCCGGCTTTATTCCCCCTAGTAGGGCTGCTGAACCCCCGAATTATTTCACACTCCCCCACAGTTATTATTTGTTTCTTTTATTTTTACATATTTTGTTGCATAAACGACTTACGTATCGACTACGATAAACGCTCTTAGAGACATGGAGGTAGGAGGAATAAGCAGCTCCAGCTCTTATTTAATTTAATTAAATTTGAACATGTCAGACAGATTTATTAATAATTATTATGGATAAATAATCAATTATTTCGAAATTATATATATGTTTTCATTACCAGCGACCCGCTCATGTGAGCGGAAAAAAAATAAACAGACGACTAGAGCCCGTCGCGGCGCGTGGGCACATTGGTGGAACTGTAATACAAATAATTATGGTTGTGGGTTCGAACCCCGCTCGAGGGAATGAATTGTTTATTATTTATTTATTTCCATTTCTGGCAACAAGGCGTTGAAACTCCGCCATTCACCATGGAATGCCTCGAAAAAATTGTCGAAAAGTGGAGAACGGAATGACTTAACACTAG
>FAPP01003307.1:0-10952 GCA_001485965.1 Heliconius ismenius | reverse complement strand
ACTTTGACTTTGACTTTGATATAGTGATTTCGTTTCGTTCGTTACAGACAAGATAGTTCCATAAGTGACCCAACACTGCGCCCGCGTCCGCGCACAGCGCGCGCCCCGCACGCCCATGCGCCGCCGGCGACCGCTTGGAGCGCGCCCGCGCCTGTAAGACCTCTCTCTCTTCTTATTACATTTGTGTGTTTCTCATATGTAAAAGCGTGTCACAGTGGAAATGAAGAAAAAGGTGTACCTAGATGGTTTGGACGCGTCGAGAGAATGACAAAGTAACGAAAACTATGTTATTACTCTTTGTGTGGATAAAACCTACAACCTTTTTGTAAACACATTCCAATAAGAATAGAATGGCTTCATTGTATTCTTAATGGAATACAATGGTTTCATTGTATTCTTATTTCACTCAAATTAATTTTAAAATTATTTTATTGTATGATTGCAGTCTCTACCTCACCCCACAGTGAACCCTGCACTAATAACAGCGCAAGGTCGCCTGGAGGTCACCGACCCCGCCCTACCCCTTATTTCTGCCATCAAAACTGAAATACAGCGAGTAAGGGATAATGCTACTAAAAATATTTGAAATTAAAAAATTAAAGGCGTGGAAGGTAAAGATCTACAAATTTTATAACATAAGGAGCCCGTCAATATGAGGAATCATTGATACCTACTAAGAATATGTCATTTAACCTGAAAACTTAAAATACTTGACATTTATAAGTAAGGCACGACTTGTACCGTACTGTGCATACTGTAATGGTATTTAATTGAAAAACATTTAGTCAATGTAATTTTGCCATGTTTCTTCTGTTGACGACCTTAGAATTGTCATAAATAAATTTATACTGTACCTATAATTTTATAAAAGTTTAATGTGTTCAATTTATGGAATTCCAATATGTAAATGTTACCTGGTGGCGAATTTACACATTTTCAAGTTTTTGAATGTTTAGGAGCGTTGTCAATGGGTACAACCATTCACTTAGTGATGTCTCAATAAGTATGTCAATCTATTTAAAAAGAGGAATGTTGTATCACTTCAAACACACAAACAAAATGGTAGATATATCATGTAGAGTAACATAATTTTTAATCACTAATATGATATTATTAATACCTTCTTTATAAGATGTAGGTACTTGTTAATTCTTTTTATAATATCTTTGATATTAGGCCCGTCCATTAAAAATATAGATACATCAATTAGTATTTGTGACGTTTTATGTTACATAAATTATGGTTGTATTTGTAGTACTTACAAGCTGACTAATAATCATTTTGTCTCTAGTTTATGAATTTAATTTAACAATTACTTACCATGAGCGTAGAAAAGGTGTCCATTACCATACTACTACATACTAATGGGACTGGTGTCCACTACCATACAATCATGTTTCGGTGAAATTTATATTTGTTATTTTAAAGATATTTCTAATTTTTAAGTAGGTATTTATTTGTAATGTTTATATTTTTGTTGACACTGTTTTTTATGAATTATTGTTAAATTAAGCTAATTTATAGTCTATAATTTTGAATCACTAGCGTAAGTTACATTTTTACGTGATGCCAATTTTATATTAGTATAATATGTAGGTACCTACTTGTAATTTTCCTTGAAACCATGTTTTGAATGTTTTTAATAAATTATTGTAAAAAAAAAAATGTTTTGCTGTCTCCTGCACATTCACCCGACCCCAAAAACGAATACAAAAAGTAATTACTCATTGTGAACACGTGACACATTCTGAGTGCGGGGGATAACTCTGACCATAGATTGTAGACGACAGTGGATTACATCGAAAAACGTATAAAAAAAATTTAAAAATCAAGGTACAAAAGTAATTTATACATACAATAAAATTGTATCTCATCAATGTCTATACATGGCAGATACATGATAAAGTTTATTATTGAGAGCATTATTCAATACAGTGGAACAAAAACTAAAAATAAATTGTCTGTTTGTCTATGCGTCTGTGCACTCACGTTAATCTCAGAAACGGCGTAACTGATATAAATACGGCGTTCACTATTGTTTTTGTGAACTTCCCTCAATAATAATTAGTATTTGTTTTATTTCAATTGGTTCATAATAAACTTATATCACTTTCAAGCGGACAAAGTCGCAAACGGGTCGCTAGTATATAGATTTCCTTGGTACATAAAATATCGTATACAAAATATTTTATCTCGTTTCGAACTAATAAGTACTTTCTAAGATTTGCGCATTAATCAAATTACCAAAGAAACTTTTAAATCTTACAATAGTAGTTTTAATAATGAGACTCCTTTATATTGTGCAATATGTATATTTTGTACTTTGCAATATAAAAACGGTACTAAATCCTATTAATATATAAAAAGTTATTTACATACATACATCATATTTTACACTTTCCTTATTACATAAATCTTAATGTATAAAAATAACAAATTTTGAATGACCAAATATGAATATTTAAAAGTCTGTTAAAACAATGTTTAATGAAAAAATATTGCAATTACTACTGTAACATTTTTATTGATTTAAACTTTGAAATAGATAAAATTATATTAATCTATAATTAATAATTTAATTAATACAGCTCCCTTAAAAATATTTTTTAACCACTTGCATAATTTAGAACAAATATTTAACAAAGTAAAACTAAGTTTAATAGTAAATACATTATAATTACACATAGAACACCACAAATTCGTCAAACAAACCCTCATAATATTGTAGTAAAATAAAGATACATTTGGCGTTTTTATTTCAAATACTGCGCAGCTAGCGCTAAAATGCGCGTACATCTACAGCCAATTTCAAGAGGCCATGACTCCTCAACCATATACTGCACTATGAGTTGTTAAATGCACAAATCAATTAACTGCACAAGTCACTTCATTCCACTAGTCTTTCTAAATCATTTTATGTATTTTTAGATAAAAAATATATCTTTATTTATTAATTTTATAATACTCATTTGGACCATTGTAAATAAAAGGAAATTCTAAGAAATACATATTATATAACTGCACTTTTGTCGTTTATGAAGTTAATTGATTTGTGCATTGTATGTACAATTACTGTAACAATATATATACATATTACTTAAAATGTATGGATATTATTCCGGTTAAAACTTTATACTTCAAAATCTGCTTTCTCTCGCTATAGTAACAACAATTAACCTCACGATCTCAATAAAACGTTTAATTAGGTAATGTAACTGAAATAAAAATATAATTACAAATAAAATTACATTTAACCCATTTTTATTATGAATAATATGGTATAGGTAATTTAATATATTAATTTATTACTATTATAACTTTTGCTTCTAAGTATTTTACAATACAAAAATAACATAATTTCATATTTCAAAAAGAATATAAAATCAAAATAATATTACTAATCAACACTATCAATAATCAAGCCCTCAAAAAGTCGCCGGTTCAAATCCAGGCAGTGTATAGTGCATCAGTCTTTCATTTCATCAAAACATCCCGCACATTTTTGCTTGAAATTTCAATATGTTAATCCCAATTATACATTTGAATGACACGGATGAAAGTAATATGTCAAATTTATAGATATTCCCAGGGTTATGCATAAGTGAAGATTAAGTCAAGCACTTAGAGTTCACTCTTATAGATTTTAATTAAAAAAAATCACGCTCTATCCCGCACACAACAGGGTAAGCAGAGGGAACCTAGTGCAAAGACACTCAGTTATCCAGTTTTCGCAGGATTCTGGAGGCATTGCGATTTGAGNNAAACAGTCACATTTACAGTGACACATAACAGGCAACACAGTACAAACAGTAAGTGGAATATTTTGGCCTAATGCATTTTGATTTAAGTTTATTTAAATTTAACAACTTTTAATATAAGAAAAGATATAAAAATCATAATTTGATTTCCATCCTAATAGCCATACACCGTTTTCAAAACTAGTAACTTTCGACATATTACAATCATCCACATATATCTTAATAACAGGATATCTCTAACACTGTCCAAACAAACACTATTCACCTCATTTTTTACAAATCACACAAGTCTCACATAAACTTCTCCAAAGATATTTCTCTGTTACTCGGTATGTTCAAGATTCATATCCGGGACATAGTTTATCTGTATATGCTATGTGGACGTGAGGGGCTGTGGCGCGAGCCGCCGCCATTGGTTGGTTTGGTTCTCTTGCAGCTCCTCGTCCTGTTATGTAATAAATTTAATAAATGTTGAACAAATAAATTTTGTAATTAAATTAATACAAAATGAATTTCAGAAAACATGTAAATACGTGACTTCAACCCGCGGTTACTGGAAGTCCTGACTACTAAGTCACAAGTTCTTATGAAGCAGATATTGAATATATTTGATGGTTGTCATCAAATATATAGTTTATACACCGTCCGTTATGACCGTCGGTGCCACGGTAGCTAGCTATCGCTCTTCAATATACAACTGATAAAACAAGTGCCACAAGTTACCTGAATGATGGTGATGGAGACAGTGTCAGGTTTCATGTCTTCCAACATCTTTTGTGTTGAGGGACCTTGTTCAGCTTGTTCCATGTTCCTGAATGAGAACAGACTAGTAAGCATTCAAAACAACAAAATAATAATTATTATGTTTAAATAACCACCGATACCACCGGTTTGGAAGGCAGTTTTGCAAGAATTGACAAGAAACTTAATAATGATTTTATTTACAAATTATTTTACAGTAAAAGTATAGGCCGTCGCAGTGAAGCGTCACAGAGTCTGACAGCAAGCACTATAGTTGTGGGTTGGTTTGTATTATCATCATGTAATACAAAAATATGAATCTAATATCATCTCAATGCGGGTATCTGTATATAACTGTAGACCGCATCAATACTTAACATCATTCAATCTAATTAATAATAAAACATTTACTTTCTGCTTCCAGAATTGAATCTGCCACCTTCCCCTCTTATTCTGTTCATCGCGTGTCTATGTCTTGACTCATGTAAATATTTCTGGAAGTAAAAAAAAATAGTTTATTTAGGTTCTGTGCATTTGTGCACTCTAATCAAAGAAAGGGATGGCTTAAATCATTAAAATGTAGTTTTCACTAACTATTAGAACAGATAAGCAATTCCGATTAGTAAGCAAATTATTGTATAGTTCAAGCAGACAAGGTCACTAATGGATTACTAGTAAACAATAAAAACCCACACTCACAGGCCTCTCCTTAGGTATCTTTCCTTGTTCGTGCAGCTTGGCTCGTGCAGCTCGTCGTCTCAGTATACGCTTGTACTGTCTTGCATTCACATATAACAGAGGCTCCTCATCTGAACCAGCTTGGGAGGCACCTTCTGATGAAGATGCTGTGGCACCCGTATTGCCATTTACCATCTATAATTAGAAAAAATAATAAAAGATGAAAGAATTTGTTAAGACACTGCATTCTGCATCATTTTTGCCTAAATACTAGACAATAGGAGTTGACTAGCAAAACTCAACATTGCACTCTGGCTTACCAAAGCAAGGAAATGAGATTAATATACTTTCCCAGTGACAATGGAACCCACAACCAATGTGGTAACAGACACTGCCCCACTATGCCACAATGATAATTTGTTCATAATCAATAAACTACACTAAAATTATTTTATATTATACTCATAAATCACATTCTTTCTATAATAAATTGATACTTATTTTAAAAAAATGTATTATTAACCATATTGATAAGAAAATTTATTTCATATTACTATTTTATAAACTCACCATAACAATATTAGGTTGATTTACAATTTGCTGTGGTTGCACTGTGTTGCCCACACCAGCCACTTGCACAAGATTACCATTAAGATTTATGAGCGTACCTGTAAATTGATTTAAGAATATTCAAAGATTGGCGATGTATCCAGCATATGGCAGGATAGGCACGGAGAACCTTGTGTTAAGATGTTCCGTTCCCCCCTTATCGTATATTCGAGACATTGTGTGCCGAACGGCGGAACTCCACGCTACGCTTTGCGCGAGAAAATGAAAATAGCCGAAGTGAGAATCGAACTCTAAAATGTGGCATTTGCAGTCAGACGCTGCCGTGACAGCCTCAACTCCCAACTCATTTACATGAAATACTTAAACAACAAAATACAACAACAACGAAAACGAAACAACGAAATACAAAAAAATATATAATATACAAATATGAATCAATTTAATTTGTCATAATTTGAACTATCATTTATAAGAGTGCTTATAAAATATGTATTATTGGAAATTATTTCCTTTCACTTTCACCATTTCCCCAGTCAGTATTATGTAGGGTAATAATCCTGCATTCTCTGCTTTACACCGAAAGCCAAGTGTTCTGCTGTTCAATGTTAAACTTCATCTTGCCATAACAGCACATACCTAAGAGGAGATTGAACCCACAACCACATTTACTGTCAGTTGTTATTCCATTTCTTTATAAAACATTTCATATGTTACAAGAAAGTTCTAGTATAAAAAATAATTCTTACCAGGTTGATGTATAATCTGATGTTGATCAATCTGTGGTTGAGATGTGCTCGGTGTCGGTTGATAAATGAATGTTTGACCATCTGGTGTCTGAACTAATTGCATAGGCTGAATGTTGTTACTTGTGCCTGAATATATATGTCAAAATTGTAGTTAAATAAATAAATTGAATCAAATCAACTTCACACTGTATTTGGCACACAGCAGGGTATAGGCATAGGGAACCTCATGTTAAGACACCCAGTCCCCACTTTCCCCCGAATTCTGGAGGTATTTCGTGTTGAGTGGCGGAACTCAACTCGAGGAAACAGTGCTTTGCCTCGACACCAGAGAAAGGAAATGAAAATATAAATTAACATTAAATATAACATTGCAGCTATAAAAAAAAATATTAGGCTATGCATCTGTAATAAGTTTAATTATGTAACATGAAACTGTTTGAACATTGTACTTTTTTTTTATGGAGTGAGAATATTTTCATTTGAAATTTTCTCAAAATATTATAGCACAACAAATTTAGACCAAGTTTATTTTATTTTTTATATATCCTCAGTTTGCCCTCTTTCAATGAATGAACATTTCTTTCAATTATTTACCTTTCGTTCAAAAATAACATTGCAAAGATGGAATATGTGGATAGGGTGGTAGGTTCAACACATGAATTGTCATGAACATTCAAATCTCTCAATCAATGTTACTTATAATCATAACTTTCCATGATGTCGACCTGAGTTATATTGTAAAATATTTTTGTGAACATACATACAATTATAAAAGTACTTGTTTACCTTGAAGACTGGATAAAGGCAGAACTTGTAACTGTTGCAACTGTTGACCACTTGGAGCTGCCACCTATATTAATCATATAAAACATATAAAATATTTGTAAAAAAATATATAAAAGAAAATCTCATACTGAGTATGTAATGTGATGTAATTACTAAATAAACCAATAAATAAAGGTATAGATATTTAATTTGATCAATCTATCTATAATGATATGATGAATAACAGTAAAAACTGTTCGTTAGGTATAGAAAAACCTTAAAAAATTTTAACTTAACAATACAACATAAATTTAAGTACAATATTAAAGACTCATATTATCACCTGAATTTGAGGAGTTCCAATCTGTTTGCATGAATGGAAATATATTATTTTAATATCTAGTAAAATTGTTAAAATATAAAAAAATATCATAATTAGAGTTAAATAAAAGCTATTAATACATCATAAGGAAACTTTGGTCTTTTAATGATCAGTAGTTTTTTGTCTCATCATCAGAAGAGATGGATGGCAAGAACCAAATGTCAAGGCTCAAGACACTGTTCCCAGTTTTCCACCACAATTTGAGACACCCTAATCTATCTGAGCACAAGAATGAAAACAATCTCTTGAATAGCCAAAAACCACCTATTCTCCAATCAGTCACTATCACACAGCCATTGCCACATAGCCATAAAACTATCACAATACATAATTAAGTGAAAATTTAATTTACAATGAAGAATCATTTATTTAAATAAATATAATTATTTTTTTTAATATTTACTTGTATAGCTGGAGCTGTAGATGGTATAGAATGTATAACAATATGTTGACCATTAGGCCCTTGTAGCATGTGGGGATTATTGTTCATTTGCAGCACTTGCAGTTGTTGTCCATTGATGGTCATCACTTGAGATCCATCTGATGTTTGAATTTGGGCATGTTCCATTTTTAATTACTGAAAATAATTATTTTATGTTTAGTAGTATTTTCACTGTTCGCCTAATTTTCGAGACATATTTTATTCATTAAACTTACGTCGCGTTTTGGCATGCCAGAGTTAAAACTTAAAAATAATTCATTCCCTTGGATAAAATGCGATCCCACAACCGATACCGCTGCCCAACAATAGCCTCCCAATTCGTTATAATGCCAATAAATTATCTATTTTTTTAAAGAACTACTTAGTTGGTAAGAAACTTTTACAGTTGTTCAACATTTGTAATTATTTATTTATGTATGTCTGTCATTACGTTGATATCTGTAGCAACTGAACCATCTGATAAAGCACTTATAATACTAGAGCAATTGATTATTAATCGATATCGAATAAAGGAAAATATAAATTTATTTTATAAAAACAAAGTACTTCAATAAATGACGTGGGTAAATATGAATGTTATAATATATTCCTTTGCTTTTCAATATGAAAAAAAAATGGATTGATCGAGCGTTGTAGTCAGTGCGACGAATTTAATTAGGGTTGTCGCATGGGATATATTGCTTTGTTTTGAAACTGGACTTACTCATTGTGAGTGAGAGTGAGAGAGTTTATTTGATACATTATACATTTGGAATTCTATTCAATGAATAATTAATACAAATATGTGTTGGAAAATTTTATCAGAAAATAATCCAATACGTCATAAGTCCGAGGCCAGGAAAGCCAACGTAATCAAAATGGCTGCTTTTCAAGTGATTTCATGAAACATCACGAAAACTTTTTTCGGAATTATAAAAGTTTTTATTAGAAGATACGCCGGCTTAGCCATCGCAAGTAATAATCGTCAAGTATTGTGAACTTACATTGGATATTCCTCACTGGTTTTTCAATGATTGGTTGACAAAAGATAGACCAATGGCCGATGTCAATGATCACGAGGACGCAGTAGATTGGTTCGACACATTACCACTCCCAAGGAAGCGCGGCTGTTCTGCTGTCCAATGCTCTTTCTCATAATTAATACATTGTCTATGGTTTAAATTACTATTTATATTATTATTTACTTCTTAATTTTATATTATTATTAACACTGTTTTATACTACTTTAAACACCTGAGATATAATTTGTAGTATTTTATTTACTTTTATTACGTAAGACTAAGTTTTTACCAAATTTTATTTCATAAAGTTATAGTAAATATATTTAAGAATATTGCAGTATTCTTTTACATGATGTAAAGATTCTTGTAATATTTTTAAAAAGTATATTTTTCTTTTTAGACATTTCATAATTTTTCTGTTAAAGCAGAAAATTATCTAACAAAATATATTATCCCGAGATATAGCGTTACTTTGAATCAACACGAGTAGCAATTAAAAGAATATATATATTTTTTTATTTTGATCATGATTAAAATAGTATGTTCAATAAAAATATTTTATGGTTCGTCCAGAAACTTAGAAAGCGTCTTCGGCGTCGTTTCAGATCTGTCAAAGTCAAGCTTTAAGTTTCAATTTCAATTTGTAACAATTCGTTAGTATTATAAAAGTTTTGTTTTGTGATAAATTTAAAAGCAATTGATAATTGCATGTGTTTTATAAGTTATTTGTTTAGCATAAGATGAATTCTACCATTTTTGACGATCTGAGCCGTGAAGACTTAGCATCAGAGACAACTAAGAATCTAAGTAGGTTATAATTATTTGAAAATAGAAAAATGTAATTTTCTTTTGTTTGGACATTTCATGATCAATGTCGTTTTGTGTTTTTTAGAAAATATTCACGTCAATACTCAAAACATAACAGCTCTACATAAGGAGTTATTGGAAATTAATTTGTCTATAACTGTTTACATTGAAGAAAGCAAAAGGCGCCTGAAAGAATTGCGCTTAGAATTAGCGCACCAAGCTACCAGTTCCCAAAGAGTTGTAGAAATACTTAGTGATAAATGTAAATATAAAGATTTTTCTAACATCTTAATTCCTTGTCTTATAAGATTTGTATTTCCAAACTAAGAAAAGAGAGCAGTAATCCACTTTGTTAAATTTTTTTAACAAAGTGGTACTCTAATTAGTGGCTCTTGAATACATTTTTATGTTTTAGTCCATTTTTACATTTTGTACATAATTTAAGAAATGTATATTATTACAATATTTCAGAAAACAATGTCAAATTTATCTAAAACACCACAAAATCGAAAAAGCCATTTAAGAAACATCAGCATTCCCATTAGAGAAAATAATAATAATACCGAGGAAAAGATAACAAAGCAAGAAGCTGCAAAAAAATTCATTGTGTGGTATAAATCAAAGATTGACAGTCACCGCCAACAACTTAGTTCCTATTTTTCAGATGACATAACACTGGAATGGTTTGGTCGAACTATTAAAACAAGGAAAAAAGTCTCATCTTTTGTTAACAATGATATTCAGTGTTCTAGACATGACTTCACAACAGTTGAATGTATAGATAAGATTGAGTTGAGAAATGAGAAAATTCCAAGGTTTGTAGTATAATAATGATAAAACTTTATTGAGTTTCACAAAAAGTTAGCTTAAGTAAACATAAGTTTTAGATACAAACATAAGCTAAACAAATATAAAGAAATGTTTAAAGTTTTTTTGTTTATTTGTTTTGTGCATGCGTATGTTGTGTGTTTAAATTATAGCGTGAAAGATTTAAGGATATATGTATATATAAATAAATAGCAATACAATGTGTAGCAATGTTTGCATGACCCTTTTGTTAAA
>FAPP01003297.1:0-13359 GCA_001485965.1 Heliconius ismenius | reverse complement strand
TTTGGGCCTGATTGCGTAAAAGACAGACAGACAGTTAGTTAGTTAGTTCTTCTTAGTTCACTATATTTATATTAATATCAGTCCTTTCTAGAATCTAGCTTCCTATAATGTAATTAATTAATAAAACCGTTAAAATGACGTTTATATTATGATCCCAGTCTTGTTAAAAATATTTTTGATATTCATTTTACTCTATTATTATGATTTGTAGTTATTAAACATAATAATATTCATAAAAAGTAAGTATATTGACTAAAAGTGGTTCGTTATGAATACTACTAGTTAAGTGTGACCTCTAGTGACAGTTGCGCACGTCACAGTGAGCCCACTGGATGGCGCTAGCAGTGTTGACAGATCTAAATAGTGAGACGCTCGCTCGCTGCCGTAACAAAGATGGCGGCCGACGGCAGCTACGCAGGTACGGGCGCGCGCGTGTGTGTGCGTGTGTACGTGCACAGCATTTCACGTTTGACCACTCTAGGCGCGCACACAGGCGCAAGGCGGGGCGCGGGCGGGGCGCGCGCGGGCCGCGGGGGGCGACATCCATGAAGTTGTGTCAGCATATGCGCAAACGAGGTGCGCATTCGTCGCGTGCGTTGTCGGGATTCTTTGTGCCATTCTTCGCATACCAATAAGAGTATATTCTTTAAATTCACTCTTAAATTGACATTTTATCAAAATTCGCCCCTTCACTACACCTTCAAAGCTCGAAATAGGTAAGTAAAAAAATTATTACAGTGATTTTCATACAATTTAGTCGAGATTTTGACGATTTTTATACGGGAATGTCAACAATGCGATCGCGATCCTGCAATATTTTACATAGTTGTCGCGTTTGCTTCGCTTTGACTTCCGGTCGTTCGGGTGTCGGCATTTCGCGATGTAAACATTATCTAGTCATAGGTTTCGGAAGTTTATGAAAGCTGGTAGGGCATGAAGTGTGCTCAAGGTGTTTTTGTGTTGTTGGTTTTGCCCGAGTGTGCTTGCTGAGATGGCGCAATTTTCGAAAGACGCGGTATGGTATCGTTCGCCCGCGATACACTTCAGTCGCGTCGGTGGCTGTATGCGATTTGACGTATGCCGCGCGCGGGGATGACACTTGTCAGCTTAATTTATGAAATGTCAAACGTTTTACATGTAATGCGCGAGTGAACGGTAAACAAATTAAAGTGAAAATTGATATTGATGCAGTGATTTTTTAAACGGTGATATGGACTGTTATTACTCGAAGTTTTATCCGAGGCGTAAGTATTTGTCGCACTTTACCAATGATAAACAAACAAATTCCTTAAATATTTTTGTGGATTCCTAAGTCATGCCGCGTATTTTTGGGGAACTTTCGCGTTTTGCTTATGTATGAGAATAAATGAATTTGTTTTCAATTTTACTCAAACACACGGTTATTCTTGAAAGCCAATAGTTATAAAAATGTATTTCGAAATATTTTTTATTTTTTTTATTTTACGATAAAAGTAATTTATTATTCTGGATATGCATTGAAATATGAAAATATTTTTGTGAAATTATTAAAGTTTCATTCTATTCATATTTATTTATTTAATTATATTTTTGTTAAGAATAGTTGGTGTACAAACAATATTTTTATAAGTAATATAATTATTTTTTATTTACCGCAAAACAATTTCTTATTTCTTTCAATTCTAGTAACATTGCTTGAAGTTGGTTCGTTTTTTAATTTATTGGTGAAGTTAGAAAATTATTTAATTTTTAATGCATTCAAATATATTCAAATAGTAAAAAAAATATTATTAATTCTTTTCTTATCCTTATAAATAATATTATAAAGTGAAAAAAAAAATCTACATTTATCTAAAGCTGAAGATTAAATACCGCGCCTTTTTTCACATTACTTTGAAGTTATGAAATAGGTAAATAGAAAAAAGTTAAAATAAAAATATAATTAGAATTGGCAATTTCTATAAACTTAATAGATATAGAAAATTTGTTCATTATCCATACTCGTAATGTCACCGATGAAGTACGACACTCAGGCCATCACTTCGTGACTTTGTGCCTTCGCACCAGTCGTTTTCATCTGCCAAGTTGGTGCCAAGAGTTATTTTGGTGAACTCTCTTGATGTTTTTATTGCGTCGCGACGGAGCGACAAGCAATAAGACGTGTAAACTGCTGACACCCAGGGCCCTCACGCGGCGTCGCACCTAATAGCCGATCTAGCAAGATTTATCACGTTCGAGTCTCAGATATATTGGATTTTGTTTTAATTTATTCTATAATTATATATATTGTTTTTTTTATTAAGACCAGTCATGGCGCAGGGGCACAGTGTGACAGTAACGCGACTGGTTGTGGGTTCGATCCACACTCGAGCGGACGAATTATTATTTATTGATATTTTCATTTCGTCGCTCTCCGTTCCGCCACTCAACACGCAATGCCTAGGAAAATTAAACGGAAAGCGGAAATTAAGCGGAAAGTGGGAAACGAAGTGTCTTAACACTAGGTTCCCTCTGCCTAGAAGCTGACTTCTTTATTTAAGTATATATACTTTTTTCATCATATTACAAAAAGTATTTTTTATCGAAGATCTATTTGCGTTTCCTACCGACACGCTAGTAAGTTAATTAAGATTGCACTATAATATAATATCCGTTTATACAACAAACACATTGAAATATAGATATATATCTAGATAAATTAAATTTTCATTTCAATTTCGTTTACGTTTTATATTTAGAATTAATATTTAAAATTAATATACATTTAGAATATAAAACTTTTGGAGACCGTTATCCACGTTTTTTATATATAATACTTTTTATAATAAGTAACTAAATACAGAATAGTTATATCGTGATAGTGAAGCGTTCGTGTGTTACGCTACCTGCTCTTATTGACCTGCAACTCCCTAATCCCCGAACAAACTTTCCGACCACGAATCTAAGCCATTACATGTCACCCATTACGAAGTGCCTATTAATAGCTTATGGATAAGCATTGTGTTCGTTTTTTACTAAAGTAACGTATATTAAACAATATTTTATATATTCCAAGTAAATTAAATATATACAGTGTTTTTTAAACGGACAAATGGACAAATTGCTTTTTAAAAATACTTTTAATCGATATTAATGGGCCAATATAAAAGAAAATATTTATTCATTAAACTACGTATTAGTTTTTGCAGCACTAGCTGGAGATATGATTGCGACGACTATCCAGTAGCCTCGCTCTATTCTCGTATTCCTATTTGTGTATAACTATCTCGTGGTACCCTCGTCACTTATAGAGAAAACTCAACCTTACTAATACATTTAGAAGAGCTTACATTTTCTTGAATATAACATTTATGAAATAACCTTTTAGAACGCCGTCCGTTTTGAGCGAAAGGATCCACTCCTTGCCTCTTATTTATCTTAATTTTACTCCAGAGAAATGACAAATGAGCTTTATGATTGTACAAAATGTAGCTAATATATAATGCTAATATTTATTTACAAATTTGTAATAACAAGTATAATATCATGAATAAAGTTCAAGATTAATGTACTAAAAAATAATAATAATACAATGGCGTTGTATCTAAAGATAATTATGTATCTATCCGTGCGTTAAATTGTAGTGATGAGTGAATAATCTATTGATAAGTCAAAAATTTATTCATCATTTTCTGTATTCAAAAATGTATAAATAACAGATAGTTCCATGATGGCGTACGATTGTGAATGCGACTTGTTGAGTTCCGCCAGTCAATATGTGATGTCTCGTAACTTCGACGGATAGTGGGAAACGGAGTGTATTAACACTCTGTCCTCTCTGCTTACCCGTCTACAGCGTAAAGCTTAATAAAAAAGAATAATATACATAGACTCTAACACTCAAATAAACAATAGCGACTGTGCCGGTACTAAAAATCAATTTATTTCGGTGCAGAAACAGTCATACAAAAGCAAAATTAAAGGAGTTTCGCAATAATTTCCCGTTCGAGCTCGCGTATTGCAGGTAGCAGGTAGGTAGCGGGTAGGTAGGGGGTATTCGATATGAAGCTTACTTTGAGTTCACTTGTTAAACTATCGTTGTAGTTGGAATTGTTCCCGCGCCGCTACCAGCTCTGTACGGCACGGTCTTGGCGATTTAATTAAACTTGTTATTTGTGCGTTTTATTTCACAATTGGGTCCGGCTCGCTTTGATTCTCCGACGGCTTGCGAGAAGCTAACCTTTTGTCTTGAACGATGCTCACTTCCAACTAACTTCCTTTGTATATTGTCTATGACGTCGTTTACTCCTTTAATCTTGTCTATTATTGGACATTCTATTAATTTATATTATGGTTTAAAAGTTCTTATAATGTCTATTGTAATTTTTTAAGGAGATTACCTCTAATTCTCATTAATCAGATAAACTTTTGGACATACAAAGCTTTCAAATAGAAATGTAATTATTTAAAAGAGAAAACTTAAAGGCATTGCAATATTTATTATTCCCCGCCATTAGTATAAAACATACTTAGTCCTTAAATTTACATGCGTCCAATATACTCTATGATATATTACAAATATTTTACATATATATCTTTATTATTACTTACAGATTAAACTTTTTTATACTTAGTAATAAATTAAAAAATATACTTTAAAGTTTAAAATAACGGTGTAACAACGGTGTAACAACTTGTATATATCTACTCTTGTTAAAACGAACAATACTAAAAGTATAATAAAATATACATATATAATACTTTTAAAAAAATTATCTGTTGTCTTTGATCAATTTTCTAAGTAACATAAATATAATTAAACACATAAGCTTTGGATTTAGGCACCATTCTTAGTCCCTAAAGATTAATGTTCGAACACTCTCAGTTACTACGAAGCCGCGCGGCTGTCGCACTATAAATTAAACGTAGCTCATAATAGGAGTTGCATATTAAAACGTAACATCATCCCGCTCCAACCACAGAGCTAATCCTCGGAGAGACAAGGATATAAACAGTGGCGTCACCGTCGGGCCGCTTTTTTTTGTTATTCTACGAGACTAACGGTTTACCGTAACTCGGATACTTTGACTATTTCTATTCTTTGAATAATTATGTAAGTTAAATCTTTTATCTACAAACAGTAATAACATAACAATGCTGACAATTTTTTAAATTAATATTAGTATTTAAAAGGATATGTTTGTTATTTAGGTTAAGTATAATATGTAGCTAGCAGTATGCGAGTGAAGCGATCTGACCAGATTGCTCGGCCGGCCCTGGCGTACCTATCTGCAATCGTTAAATGGTTACTTTAAGTCTCGATATGCGAACTATTCCCCTTGGAATGTCACCGTCAATGCACCGTACTTATATGTGGTCGGGCGGAATGAATTTTTTTCTTATCGCTGTTGCTGCATTTTCTGCAAGTTTTCAATGTGAGCGACACGAACGAGCGGCGATGTCCACTACACTTGTCCACTCGTTTTGTGTTGCAATGAAGTATTACTAACTGCTTGCTGACTTGTCCTGATAATATTTAACTACTATTTATATTATGGTTTATGAATAGTTATATTTTTATCTCAATATTACATTAAAATTTCATGAAGTCATTTGCGCTCCATATCCATCATGATTCGGCACGATACTTGTTCTTAAAAATAGTTGAGTAATATATAGAAACTTAGCTAAAGTCTATAAACTTCCTCTTATATTAACACAGCGACTAACAAGAGAAGTGCTGCAGGCTGATAGGCTAACCGGCTAACCGTTTAAGTTAATAATATTACCCTACTAGAATATAATGGTAGTTTCAAATGCAATAGAACAAATATAGTGAATTATTGTTTAATAAAGAAAATGATTATCACACACGATTACCCTCTTTTTTCATTATCCTTTAATTCTCTCCGCTTGTGGAGATAGCCGGCAGTAATAGCCGACCGACCGCCGTCATCCATCATGGCCAGTGCAATCGTTACGCTGTCAGTTCTATTCTGAGATCATATTTTTGCTAATGATTCGCTGGTGTAGTCAGATCATGGAACAGCTAGTACAAGAAAGTAATTAAAATAATATAATATATTTTTATAATATATATAAAAAATAACAATGGCTCTTACAATTACTACTTACTTATAATTAAAAAAAAAAACAAAAATGCAAATATAAACCTCAAGAAACTAAAACATCGTCTTTCCTATATTTTTAATTTTGTTGATCTTTGTAACATTCCTTGAGCTTCTCTGTAATAGTCCTCCGAAAAGTCGGTTAACATTAAATTTACTCATATTAGTTTTAACATGTTCATCGGCGCTCCAAGTAATAGCTACATTGTTATTCAGTTCACTTGTCAATCTCTACATAATATAGGTGTTAGTTAATATGGCCAAGTACAAAGGCACAATATACCATTGAAGTTAAGGAACTATTCCTACAATCATTAGCTTACCCGAGTAACTTTATAGTATACAACTAGCCTATAATAATTAAAAGACTATCCCCTAGTTGTTGAGGATTTCCATGGAGTTCCATTATCAGACTCAGATCAGATCCTGACTTGATTGACTCTTTCCAAGAAAAAATGCTTTTTAAAAATCTATTCGGAGAAATCGCCGGACAAACATTAAAAAATATATAATTAACGAATATAGAACCTACAAAAAAGAAATCGATTAAACATGCAAAAAAATCCTGATCTAATTTCCAAATTATACAAGCACTTCTAGATTCCTCTGAAACGTGCACAACTGCAGCGCTGTTTATGAGCTTTGGTACAAATAAAATGTCGGATAGCGTTCCACGTGAGAGAGTTTATAATTTATTTGCTCGCAGTTTTCTGGCGACGATTTTCCCACAGGGGCGGTGTCTCAAACGAGCCGCGCCCTCCCTTTTTGTGGTTTTTTGTGGCGACACAACATACCCCAGTGGAAAACATTCAGTGATAACTGGCAACAATCGCTGCCGCCCGGATGCCCCTGCCATTCCAAGCATTCTTTCCGTTGGACCAACTCAGGCTTTTTCATCTAGCACCGCATCACTGAAGGATCTCATTCGTGACTCGACTAATGAACATTGATTAATTAATTCTGTTTCGAGTTTCAAGTTAAAATGATTGTAATCGCTTATTGCATATTTAGATAAATTTAAACTTGTTGAAATTTTGTAATTTAATAAATATATATTTTATTAACAGTTGTTTTCTAAAGACAACGCAAAATTTTATACGGTAGATAAATATTTATAATTGATTGTTTCCAAAGTGCACCGGAGTCAAACATAAACCTATATCAGTAGACCAACAACATTTCTATCAGTGTTTGTTCTTATTAAACATTATTTGTAAAATATATTTCGGTTATTCTCTTGAAGTTCGTTGTAAAATTAACTTATCTGTAATGCTAGTTTCGCATAAGGCTGAAACTATAATTTATTAGCAACATAAAATGTAAAATGATTGCTGTAACGCCACAATTTAAGCGACAAATTTCATAGAAACGGAACATTTTCATGCTTTGCACGAGTACAACTAGTATTTTTATTAATGTCCCATTGTTTCATAATAGCCGCTCTAGATTTGATATAGCGATAACTCCAAAGCACAGCGCTGAGTAAAGCAGTAACGTGGCCGTAGTTTTCGGCCGAAAACCGAAAAGCTGCTCCGGTAGATGCTATGTTAGATTTCCTGTATCTCCCGCTTTGATCGCTATTTACTTACCAATGTCTAGAGAGAACGAATGTTGATTTCTTAAATTGTAACGTAGGTTTAATGTCATTAAGTAAATAATTAATGAACGACTGAAATATTAATTAAAATTTCTCGTAACATACCTTAGAAAAAATAACGATTATCGGCAATCGGTATGACATTTTTCTAAGTTTATGTTGTTTTGAGTTATGCTTTATGTAGATCCTAGTAATTTAGGTTTTATAGGCAACAAATGTTTTTATGCCTCAAAAGTTACATAGTTGTTACAACGTGCGCGATAAATCGAATTAATAGGATTGTCTCTGATCTTAGTTCTTAGCTTGGATATTTCAATATATAACATTGAAAGAGCAGTAAAAATTTAAATATTACGGCATTTTTCTAGAAAATTAATATTATCATTTGTACATGTAACTTTTAGTTTGCTTCATTGCGAACATAAATATATTATACTGAAACTTCGTAAAAAAACTAATAGTATTGATATTTGGCAAGTAAAATAATAAAACTAAGAGACGCAAGAATTCCATTTTCTTATTATACATTTTATAACTTTTAGTCTCTACGGTCTAACAAAAAAAAAAGAAATTCATTACATCACCAGCGCTAATTTGCACATTCAATTATACCGCTTAAATAAAAATATGAAATATTGAATTTCAAAATGAAAAGTACTCCATTTAAAAACATTTGAAAGTAGTGCCTTTGAAAATAGAGATGTCTACTGTCAAAATTCTTACTATCTATCTATCTATCTTAAGTGTATGTACGTTTTCGACTATTCATAACGCTATGACGCGTGACGTACAAATCTGGTAAGATATATTACCGTTCCAGTTTGCCGACGATAAATCGCATGTTTAACGTCGCGGTGGATTGTTTATATAATTAACAATATAGCATTATACGCGATTTCCAAACTAAGCGGCGCGACGGCCGTTTGTCACGAAGTAAATTGCTATTTATTAGAATGATCTCCACATCGCTATAGATGCAACTTATTTGTAAACTGAAGTAATTGTTGTTTTTATGCATTTAACAATAACAGTAAGGCCAGTTGTGGCGCAGGGGCACAAGCATGTGACTAAACCCGACAGGTTGTGGGCTCGATTCCTGACTCGAGGATAGTATTTAGCGCGGCGTTCAGTTCCGCGACTCAACACGCAATACCCCCTGAATTTGGCGGAAAGTAGGAAGCGGAGTGTCTTAACAATAATAGTTTAATGTTTGGTTTAAGGATATTAACTACCGACCACACTTATCGGTAAATTCCTTTGCCGGAGTCTCTCACATGCATTGTTCAATAAACAGTCTGCTCATAAATAAGCCATAGCTATTTACCCAATCGGGCACCGATGGGCATTTGGTCAGATTCCAAAGCAGGCAGCCATGGAAGCCACGTGTGCTCGCCTCCGCATGCCGAATATGCAACCCTTGCTTGAATTTTGGCCCCTGCACCGAATATTCCACTATATCGGACAATGTGAGCGAATAATTCAATGCCGATATGACATGTCGCTTCGCTTTCCGATTGATATTGCGTTGTTGACATTGTTGATAACAATTTTTAAATATCGTTTACTTTACTTCTTCTTTTCTTTATTTTATTGGTTTTACTTTTTTTTATTTCTTTTATGATCTTTTGGACTCTTAACGCGGAACTTACTAGCTACATTAAAGTCACTATATGGTAAAATGGCATAGTCTTAACATATTATGTTTATAACAAGAATCATCTGAAAAAAGTATACTGACGACGCTAAAGCTAAAATATATATAAATTACTTTTTTTTATTTTTTTGATTTGCGTACAACACTTATTTTATGTTTTGTTCGTTATAGGTAAGTGACAAATGGAAAGTTTACTTCGGTGATCCTTACACTCATGATGCATCCAGCAGGATATTACGCGAATATCGGTAAGCAAACCAGTAGGCTTTTATTATGCCTATAATATAACTCTATCAAAAAAAATTAAAGATTAGGATAATACAAGGATGATTTCCTTGGATTATCAGTGATACTCGTGTCTATGTTTGTCAATGAATATTCACACGTTATCACCTTTTATCTTAAAATATGTTCATCATTAGTTTTTTTATTAAAATGTTTTTGTTTTTTATTTTCTCATCAATTACTCTAGACTCAAAATGTCATGGGAATTTATTTAAGACAAATTTGTTGATAAATTGATATTTAATAATCTAAATACGTGAAAGTGTGTGCAGCGTGTCAAATTTGGAGCCTTTTATAACTCCTAAACTATTTAATCTACATACATGAAAATTGACGAATAAAAACCTGCATTTCATCAAAAGCCTAACCTACATCTGGATGATCTAGAAAGTTGAATTTGTAATGTATAAAGTGCGTATACGTATAAAATATCAAGGTGATTTTTGTAATAACAGTGTATGAATGATTGCTAGTAATAATTTTATAGTAATACTACTTGAAAAATATAACTTTTAAATAAGAGCTAAGTTCAATATTTAATACTGCGTCGTTCTCGACTTCATTGACAAAACAATTAGAGATCTATATAAGTGCCAAGTTCTGTGTTCACTCGAGATGTTGGAGCTAACCAAAACTAACATATCAACCTAATAATATCAAGAATTCATATAATAAAGCGTATACGAAAAATATGCGCGAAAAAAACGACTCACTATTCAATTTAACCTGGAACATTTCACATTTATGTTTTTAGTGAGATTTGAGTTTTTTTTTTCTTAAATAGTATTATAGGAAATTACTTTTATCCTAGATTTGTACGCTGTATATATTCGAAATCAGTTGATAAAACCGCCAGTCGATATGCTTATTTAGATAAGTAACGAAATTATATACTTATTTATTTACAAGACGCATTTTACCTCAACCTTGATATTTTAAAAAGAAATCACTTTTATCTATATGTCATTCTCTAGGCATATACTCTATATGTATTTATACAGAAATTAAAAAAAATAAGACTGGAGAAGAATATATTCAGGTGTATTGGGCACGTCGGAAGAATGAATGAATGAAAGATTATTCAAAAAGAATTATGAAGCAAGAGTAAATGGTGAGATACAGAGAGAGATGTCGATTAACAGTCGAAAACGTATAATTAATACTTGTATCGAATATACGCGTTAAATCAGGTTAAATAGTTTCATTTAAAACGTATAATAACCGCGAAAATCAAAGATATAAATGGTAGGTACCTCTCTGGTTTACGTTGAATCCATTTGCATACATACTGTAAATAGAGGATTTTATTTTAATTCTTGTTTGCGAATTAAAAATTTCCAAAAACTATATGTAGATAATAATTAGTACCACAACGCCTTACTCATCCATTTCGGCTATTATCAGTCTTAATTATAATTCCTGTCCAATGCTTATCGCAACTTATCTTTTCCGCGAAATTCACGATAATGTCTTATCGTGACGTCATGGCTTTTGTAACACAAATTTTGCAATGCAACTTTATTTCCCTAAATTGCTTTATATCTTATTTATTATACAGTTTAAAAGGCTCTTCTCGTTAATTATAATTTAAATATTTATAATTTAAATAATAATGTTATTATTTAAATAATTTAAAAAAAAACAAATAAAAGATGCGATGCATTGTTATAAGTGATAATAGTATTTATTAATAGACAGTTGAATAGATCAGAAACGTTATTTTTATATGCTTTTTAATTCGATACTCAAAGACTTGGTAGATTTAAATTTTGCGCGAACTATTTAGCAAACTATTCGCGCAATCTATAACTTAGGCCGCAAAAATTGTTTAAGGTAAAAATTTGAAAGACATAAACTATCTCAATCTCATTTAAGTAAAATGAAAATTAATGATTTTACCAAAATCGGTGAGAATGGTCTATTAGTATATCACAATTTAAAAGAGTTGTGAAAAGACGTTTGTGTGTTAAAGGATTTCGATGATTTTAATGATTTTATAAATGATAACATGTCTTGGGAGTTGGGAATGCAATGCTAGCTTCAGTATGTCTCAAAGGTACCATTGTCACTTTTCAGTAACCAATTGATTTAAAAAGAGATTTAAGAAGTTTTTGCGCTGGTTCTGCTCAGATCTTTAGTGAACTGGTGATAAATAATTTCATTAGTTTCATTAGTCTTTCCCATAATCTAATTATGCTTATTTTTTTAAAAACAATTATTACGATCCGTTTACGAAAATATTAAATATTATTTACACGCTTAAAATATAATTGAAAGATAACGTTTTTTTACTTTCTTAAAAATTGTAAATTATGTATGTATGCTTAATATTATTGTTTCCATCCTGTGTATTCTTTATTTTGTGATAGGTATATTATGGTCTTACATTTGATAAGATAATAGTACCAATCAAGTTCAAGATTAAATACAGATAAAAAATCATATGTAATTTAAACAACAATATTTAGGTGTAATGTGATTAAATTTACGAAAAAAATACGAAATTGAATGTAAATGATTACTTTAGTATTTACTGGAAAGACCGTTTGTTGCCTCAGTGTTTAGCATTGTCTTCATCTCAATACAAACGGAGAATGTTTATTTTGTACAACGTCTTTGTCAACTTTAGTTTAGACATGGGACGAATGTTTTAATATCTTAATCTTAAAATCTTAAGGTAAAGACTAATATTCCTTTTCTTTCGACCAAAAAAAAAAAATTGGCAGATAATAATTATGAACACTAATGCATAATTATAAATTTCAAAATTTTGATTCGGAAAATAAGTGTACGAACCTTGGTTAAGTCATAAAAAGTAATGTTGATATTAATTATTTCGAAATAACCGAAAATACCAGTTTTTTTTTTTGGAAATTTACCATGACTTTCACTTATTTTGAAACCTCAGCTCAATAATATCTGAGTATCTTAATTATGATAACGTTAAACTTCATTTAAATTAAATAAGAAACAAGCGTTCAATTCAATAATTAAAAAGAAAACATTGCTTAATCGTTATCGTTTAAATAATGGTTAGATATTTATTTTCTAGATATTTATTTATTTGTTGGCATTACAAACAACTCCTTATAATATGTTATGGATTTGGTAACAAAATATTTATTTTCTTTTATTAAGATTCAATTGATTTTAACTTGTTGTATTATAGACACTCATAGATTAAACTTGGAGATAAGGCAGCCATCGGTCTATATAAAAGTGGCAACCTGTTTAATGTTATATAAATGAAGTGTTACTCCATATTATAATCCATGTACGAGTAGGTTAAGAAAACCTGCGGTTATCTGTAACTCCGATATGATGAATATATAATAATAAAATATAACATAGTTATACTACTTAAAGATTAATGATTTTAAATCTTTGGGTGTAGACAAATGTTCCCTGCCTACACCATAAAAGATAAATGGTATATATGGTATATAATAGTAATAATATTATAGGATCATGATAGCTAGGCAAGTCAGACAAAAACAATTATAGATATGTGTTATCATTTACAATCAACTCTTGTATTTGTTGTAATTGTTTTTATTATATCTTTCTCAGAAACGGCACACGTAATGGAATAAACAATTATGCAAATTTATACGAAATGTATGACCATGTTGTTAAATAACAATTACTTAGCTAAATGTGCTTATGTAATCTAGTTTACTCCACTAAAGTCACTCATTATAATTGCAAGAGTAATGATGGGTACCTATATTTTAAAA
>FAPP01003259.1:2600-12659 GCA_001485965.1 Heliconius ismenius | reverse complement strand
CGGGCCGGGTCCGTCCCCCTGCCGTATCGGCTGTTGCTCAATTTGGCGCACAAAGGCCAGAATTACTTCCAAATATTAAAGTTCTTCTTGCCAGATGTGAATTAGACGATGAAGATGAAGTCAGAGATCGGGCTTTATATTACAATGCTATTTTGGACTCTGGAGATCAACAATTGATCAACGATTTTATAATAGATGTCCCAAAACCGAACCCTGTCTTGCTAGAAAAAGCCTTACGAGATCACATTGCCACAAAGCCAAATGAGCCATTTGATATAATGAACGTCCCCACGGAAGAAAAACAAGAGACAAAGGAGGACGTAGTGCAGATTGAAGTTCGTAAACCAAAAACGATGTCTCTAGAAGAAATATATATTGAGCAACTTGCTAAAGTGCCAGGTATTGAAAAGCTTGGTACACTCTTCAAAACTAACACACCAATAGAGCTAACAGAACCAGAAACTGAATATAGAGTGCGCTTGTTCAAACATGTTTATGTTAAACATATTGTATTTCAATTTGAGTGTATCAATACTCTCAATGATCAAATCTTAGAGCAAGTTCACGTAAGATTAGAATGTCCTCCAGAATATGAAGTAAAATCGATTCTTCCTTGCCAGAAGCTAGTTTATGATAAGTCAGACAGCGTTTTCGTTGTGGTGGAATATCCTTGCGCATTTCTAGAAAGCATGGGTTCATTTGGAGCCACATTAGAGTTTGTTGTGCGAGACTGTGACCCGAACACCGGTGTACCAGATCCTGGCGATGGTTACGCTGACAGCTATCCTCTTGAAGAATTTTACATGGGCGTTGCAGATCAAATCAGGCACAGAATAATTGGTGATGATTTTGAGCACACCTGGGAGCGTGCATTCGCTATTCCAGAAATAACTGATACTTACGCCTTGCCAGAACTGAATCCTAGTTCGGCAGCTAAAGCAGTTTGTGAATACTTGGGCTTACCCAAAGCAACAATATTGGGTGAAGCGATAAAAGAAATAAGGGGGTGTGGAATTTTTAGAAGTGGCGCGCCTTTTATGGTTCGAGCACGGATTGCGTCAGGTGCTGTGGGAGTCACAATGTTGATAACTGCAAGGTCTCCCAGAGAAGATGTTGCGCAACTTTTATTGGCAGCAGTTGGTTAAACGGTACTTAAGTATGTAGTCTACTTTATTTGTAAACATAATGTTAAGTTAGATTGCAATATTTCCGTGTGTGGCATATTTAATAAGTCTCACATACTACTCGTTTTTATTGAACGGTAGTTTAGAATGTTATCAAAATTACTTAACATTTAGTTATACCTAATATATTAATTTATGAATTTTTTATGCATTTTTTTATATTTATTTAATTTCGAGTATAAACAGAGAGTAAAAGAGTATGAGCAATACCATACCAATACATATACTTTTCTTCCTAGAACTGGAAATATATAACGTGAAATACATAAATTATAAAACGCATAAATTAAAAGACCCCAATATTTTATTGCTTATTTAGATGTCAATTGGTGTTTCATTCCACACTATTTATTATTTATATATTTATATTGTGTATGCATTGGAATCAGTATTGTAAATCATTCCATTTATCACAATTCGACAACCTTTTTGTAATCAATAAAATTTTAAAATAAAGTTTGTTGCTATTACTTTTAGTATTTTCTTACAATTTTATATTTATATTTAAATAGAATATTTATCAAACAATATTAAGATCTGTAAAAAACATTTCGTTCAAGAACAATTTTAATACATATACATAGAACAACGTTTAGATTTGAAATAGAAAATGTGAATTATTTATTGTTTTGACCTAAAATATAATAAAATTTAACTCTAAATCCCTTAATGAGTTAGACGAATTGATATTCTGAAAATCGATTTCTTAATCGATTTTAAAAATGAAGTTTATAATCTGCTAGTATCCCATTTTTCGCGGGTATAAGCAACATTTTTGAAACTTCATTTATATTTATATGTACCTACACTACAAGTTTCAAATAACAAATTAAATGTCGAAATTTGGAGAATCATCGCAAAAATTGCTCTGTGTTTTCATTGTATTTATAGTACTTTATTTGTGTATCAATAATCATAATCTATCAATTATAACTTCATAATGAATGATTCTGATAAATCAGATGCAAATTGGATTTTATGTCCTTCTAAAAGTACACCAGGAAAGTTTTATTATTTTAATGTAACTACTGGTGAAGCTCTGTGGACTAACGACACCGAAGTAAGTTTTTCTATAAATAATCTTATTTCACTAAGGTTACATTCGTTTATTTATTATTTTTAATTAATGTCGTCTTTGCGCACCATGCGGTGATACGATGTTGTTGCTTCAAATTCCACTCAGGAGAATTCGGCGGACAGTGGGAAACGAAAGTATCTTAATGATAATGAAGTGTCTTCATACTAAGTTCCCAGGATCCCTGTGCTTACACTGCTACCGTGCAACGTGCTAAAAACAGTGTAAAGCTAAAAACAATTATTGTATCTTTGACTTTTAGGGAAACAGACGAAAAAACGATAAAAATATTTATAAAGTAATAGACAATTCCCATGTGTATCCTGAACCTGTTTTTTTACCTGAGGAAATACAAAGAAAGAATATTAAAAAAACTATTTATTCTTACACTAATAACCAACAAAATTTGAATAAATCTTGTCCTAGCTTTGGCCAAGTGATGTTTCCTCAGTATTTCCCTCACTCACCTTCACTCATGCCAGGAGTTATGTGGACACCAATTCCAATGCCAACTTTTACAATATGTAAAGAAGAAAGACCAATCTTAGATCAATACACTCAGACTTCTGAATTATGTGATACAATGATACAAACTTGTAATATTTCTTTATCTGAAAGATTTACTATGCTAGGATGTAATACTGACTCAGAAAGTTATAAAAAGAAAATAGTTGTTCCAAGTCCACTTCATTCAGTTAATTTGTGTCATAAAACAACTTTAATAAGCAATGATGATGATAATTATATGAAACAGCAGTGCACAAGAAAAATAAGGTCTCCTATACTAAAAGAACCAAACTTGAAATTACCATTGAAAATTAACAAACCAAAAGATAATATTTCAAATAACAATATTGAAACTGTTAATTCTTCTCAATCTAAAGAATACATTAAAGAAAGTATGGACAAAGAAAAAGATGTATTTCAGAACTTAGATAAAACTGATTTAAGGCATTTATTAATTTTAAAAAAGCAAAAATCTATTGATTCTAGTGTTTTTGGAGGTCATAAAAAGGAAAAAGGTAAGATTGAATTATTTATAAATAAAATACATCTAATATAAACTATATAGATAGATAGATGCATGCAGATTAGACGCAGTATAGACTAATGTTATAAAGCCGAGGAGTTTGAGTGGCTGAACAAGGTAATCTCAGTAACTTAGTTACAATTAAAAATCCTTTGTGTTTGATAGTTATTTTATAAAGGCTATAGTCCATATTACCTACCACTGCTCTACCTATACCATGTGGGAGATATAAAAGCAAAGGTGTTTCAGTCACTAAATACCGAAACGGAGCAAACTTCTATTGTGTTGTAATAAATGGTTACAACTTTCCTTGAAATATGTTACTCAAATAACACTTATCGAATAATTTAAAATCCATAATTTTAATAATATTATGAAATTAATAATATTATATAAGAAGAAGAAAGAGCTTTTGCTTATTCACCTCTTATTTCATACACAATGAGTAAAAAAAGCCTCAAGTAAATGTTATTAAAGTTATATTGTGTCTTGATTTTACTGTACTAGGTTTTTCTGTATCCCATAAAAAATATAAAACTAATAAACATTACAACATAATTTATTTGTATGATGGTTTTATTTAAATTTCAATTCATTTATAACTAACAGGTAAACAATTTATATTAGATTTCGTTAGTATAATTTGACAATTTTGTCTGAGGAAATCGTAAGGCAATAAAATACTTGGAATATAATTAAGAAAATCCCTGGAATTAAATCTACAAACTAATTACCATCTATATTAATACATCTTAAAAATATATATTTGTAGGACACAAAACAGTGCAAAAAGTCCCAGTTAAGAAAAAAATTATTTTCAACCTTGATACAATGGCAGTAAAAGATGGTGACAATGTAAGTAACAAAAAAAATATTTTAAAAAACCTGTCTTCAAATCTGCAATATGCACAACTCTAACTAAAAAGTAGATAATGTTTTTATTAAATGTTTAAATTATTGTAGGAATAATAGTAGTATTGTAAAAACATTAATCAATTATCTATTGCTAATTTTTACCTATGTACCTATAATGTACATGTTCATATCTCAAAAACTACTGAGCTGATTTTGACGAAACTTGTACTATTCACAAAGTTGGAATAAGTCTCATTTAAATAAAAACTTCTCTGTTTTCAAAATTAATTAGTTAAAAGGATGCAGGTTTTATTTTCGTAATTTTTCATGGATTTCTCAATGCTTGCAATTTTTTTATAATTTCCAAACTGTCTAATATTTTTTTTAGAAAATAAAACCGCCTATGCCCATACATTTATTACGAAATCTCGTTGAAACACAAAATTTAATTGATCATTGGTATATAATAACAGATAGGGATGTTCTCTTGGACGATATAAATTTTATCACAGATTATATTAATGAAGGTGAGTTGGTTTTATTTCATTTTATTTTGACATTTTGTTTGAATGCGCTGATCTCAGGAACTGATTCTGGTTCCATCAATGGATTGAAGGCTGTATTGTCAATTATCGAGTTTGGTCTATAAGCTATAATTATTTTACGGTTATGGTTTTTCTTGTGACGAATAGGTAAATACACAATATGTACTTCGTACATGCGAATCCGCAAATCGAGCCACTAGCCACTATCAAAATAAATTTTAATTTAGTATTCTTGAGTATAGAACGGCCGACGAGTTGTGGCGGCCTCGAAGCCAGTTATATTTGAACTTCTGCGCATTGTTCACTCGAGTGGAAAATAATGTAAAGCAGGAAAAATCCTAACGGCCACGACTCGCCGACCGTAGGTACTCTAGGTAGGTAGCATTTCGGCACTCAAAATACAATGCCTGAAGGTGTAAGCGGTGCGAGTGTGAGGAACGGAGTGTTTAAACACAAGGTTTCCCAACCTCCTATACGGAATATAAGGGATGTTGCAAGAAGTTGGTTTTTTTATTTATATTATTCCTCAACTATTAATCTACTAAATATTATTTTCAGATGATATTTGTAAATTATTAGTACTAAAGTCTGTTTTAAAAGTCGTTGAAAGTTCTGGACGCGGTGACGGTGGACGTCCTGAAGTACTGGCCGCGAGACAAACATATAGACACGTTGTAAATTATAAGAAAGGTTCGTTTTATACGTTTTTTATATTTAAATGGTTCAATGTTATTTTACAGCCAAGAAAGAACCTTTTTTTTTAGAAACTTTCCGAAAAAACTATTCATATAAAATCAAACTTGAAAGTTCTTTCTATTTACGTACCAGTTAGGTACTCTAGTAGCATTGAATAAATATAAACATTAAAATTAATAATTTTCAGTTGAAATAGTTGATATGGGAAAAAATATGACATTCAATGATCAAATCATAAACTGTTGTTTACAAGGAATCCATGAAGAGAAACATATAGTGAGTACTTCTATAATAAATATTGTAAAGGTTCCACTTGATTTGATTTTTGTAGGCTATATTATATAGTTACCCTTATAGCATCTCCAGTGACGTAGTAAGGGGCGGGGCAACGGGGGGCATCATGCCCCGGGCGCCGCTCATAAAGGCCAAAAGTCCGCAAAACTATTTAAACATACATACTTATATAATTATTTTGTGTTCGACTGGGCGGCGCTTTAAAAGTATTTTGCACCGGGCGCGAGTTAAGCTCGCTACGCCACTGGGCATCTCTCAATGTTGATCTCAGGCATACTCTATATACCTACAGACATGTTATAATATACTTCATTATTTCCGTTTGCCAGACGGCCAAAGCTACACGTGAAAGCTAGTTTATTTTATTTATGAGTTTTGTTTTCATTTGTACTAATTGAACAGACGAGTACATGCGTTCCTCCTATTGTGTCTGCCCGGTGTGGCTTAGGGGACTTGATGCCCTTTAAAATGGTCTAAGGTCTATAAAAAAAAACAAAGTGATCGTCGACTTTGATGCCCCTTTCCTTTTGATGAGTTCTAAAAAAAAAACAAAGTGATCGTCGACTTTGATGCCCCTTTCCTTTTGATGAGTTCTAAAAAAAAAACAAAGTGATCGTCGACTTTGATGCCCCTTTCCTTTTGATGCCCGGTGCGGCTTAGGGGACTTGATGCCCTTTAAAATGGTCTAAGGTCTAAAAACAAAGAAAAACAAAGTGATCGTCGACTTTGATGCCCCTTTTCCTTTTGATGCCCGGTGCGACCGCACCGCTCGCACCCCCCTAGCTACGCCACTGTGTGTATGTGTATTGTGTATCTCTTTTTTATCGCACAATCTCCTTCGAGTGTTCATACAACGTGACATGGGCGAAATGTTAAAAGTGTGTCGAAAGTGCTTAAGTTATTGGTACGCTCTTTCTTAACGCCATAAACTAAGAATTGAATTGAACTAATTGAATATGATGAAATGAGCAAACGCATCTATTAATTAAAAGCATGTAAAGAAAATGTTACCCAATGTTTTTTTTATATGTCGTAATAGTTAATATAAAAAATACCTATATAAATGTATACTTAAATAATTTTGTTTAATCAAATTGTAATATAGATATATATACTGGTTATATTTTTTAAAATATTAAACCAATGTATTGTTTGGCATATTTCCCAAAAATGTTTTTTAATTACCTTAGAAAATCATATTTAGTAACATATTGAATAACAGGTACTAATAACGAAGAATACTACGTTACTAAAACGAGCAAAATCGTTTCAAATACACGCATATTACTTAGATGATATAAAAATTTGTAATTCTGAAGAAAGACTCCACACTAAATCATCAAAATCAGAAGAAAACATATATAAAAAGAAATATACGTTTCTACAAACAGAAGAAGATTATTATGATTCATTCGTTTTCAATAAATCTAGTAATATATATGATAATACTGACAATCAAATTAAAATTTTTAATGATTGCGGATCTAATGATAAGAATGATGATAAAACTTTTAGTATAAAACAAGATGGTAAAGAAGATCTGAAGATTTGTAGAGTAATATCTAATTTCAATTGTAGTAAACAAAAAAATGTTTGTAATAATTCAGGAGAAGTTTCAAAGATCATAAATAGTACATATACTAATAGAAAAACAGATAATACTACTAATAATTATCAAAAGTCTTTCAAACCATTAGCTTTTCAAAAAATATTTTCAAATTCTAATAATGTTTTTGATAAAACTGATGCAGCTCAAGAGCATAAAAGAGATTATGGACGTGGCGACAATAATTATTATAGAAATGAATCAAAGACACGTGAAAATTTTAATCAAAGCACAGATAACACAATTAATAAACATAAAGATAAAACTGAAAATAAAATGAGTTTTTATATAAAAGATAAAAATATGGAAAATAATATTGTTATAAGAATAAATGAATACAGTTGCTGTTATGTTCAAGTGATGGAGGAGTTCATTAATATTGTTTTAGAGGTAATATATATTTTTTTATTAGCTTCACGCTGTATCCCGCACATAGCAAGGTGGGCAAAGGGAGCATAGTGTTAAGACATTCTGTTTTCCCATCAAGACACTTTTATTTCGGAACGCACGGCGCGTTTTGATTTTGATAGAGGTAACATTAATTTTTTCATATAAAATAATATAAATACATAATATTTTCCGGGACGCGTGGGTTCAAAGCCCGTTACGTTCAAATATTTAATAATAATATGTTTTGTAAAAATATATATTATCCAGCGTATAATATGCATTACAATCGTAAAATTATTTAGTAAGTATTTAAAAGTCTTAGTTATAATTACCAAAAAAAACGATAATTTTATAAGAATTTCTTTAGTATCGTATATGATGGAGACAGACATGAAATTCTGAATGCTATACAAAAATATAAAAAAAAAACTATGTATTTTATATCACCATGAGTTGGCAATCGAAGCAAGTGGGATATAAAACAAAAGGAGGGTTGGAAAGCGAAACGAGCGAGGGTTAGCAAACGAAGCGAGCGGGCGGTGAAGCGAAACCGTCTCGTGTTTTCATAATCACTATTTATACCCTTTAAACTATTATTTATTTCATTATTTTTTTTTAGAAAAACTCATTTGTTAAGCATTTTGTGCCATATTTCTTCCACGAAGGACTGGAGTGTCTAAAGGAATTCTGTTTGAATGTCAACGTGAAACATGTTATAGATAAACTGTTATTGCATTGGAAAAAAAAAGGTAATAGTATACGTTAGTTATGATATTTAACCAATTTCTGAAAAGAGGTTCTTAATTAGACTGTATGTTTTATTGTATGTTATCACAGTACTAATACAATTATGAATGAATTTTGAAGTTTTTTTTTTTGTATAATAAGTTACTCATGTATTTATTTTATGGTAATTTTATTAATACTCTTTATAAAAATCAAGAAAATGAGTTAATATTGCTCCTTATTTTTATTTAGACGTACCTACTACTGTGTATATGGCTTCAAATAGAAAAAGAAAATAATTCCCCTGTGTCAGAATTGAACCCACAACAGTCGTGTTTACAATCATACACTGTGCCCAGGGGCGCAGTATCATCAGTAGCTCCATAGTTCTTTAAAATTCTCTTTCTTCTTTGCATTTTGATAATGAAATTTTGTTATTTTTTAATACTGTAAAATTGTTATTGTTTACTTACATTTATTTTATAACTTAGGTACATTTTTTTTAGTAAATTAAAGGTAATTTTTACAGCTTTATTATATTTTAATTTCTTTTAACAGATAATATAAAAAAAGCAAAACCAAATGATTTTATGCGTTTATTAGAATATGGATGGTTATTAATAGATCTATTGAAGGTGTGTGTGTATGTATTATTATAACCATTAAATAATTACTTGATTTGTGTTTATATTCACTTTATAGAGTTGTTGGGAACCTATTTTTCTTTTAGAAAACATTAAAGTTTTAATGTAGCGGGATTTGAATCCGCGCTTCTTTTGACGGTTTCCATCAAAATCCCGCTATGTTCACATTTTTAAGTTTCCGAAAACAAATTCTTTCCTAAGTGTGGAATAGGTAATACTTTTAAAAATGTAAAAAAATAAAAAAGCTATCTTAATATGATTTTTTTCATTATGAAAATGTATAACATATGTAGGTATATAAATGTATAACCGCCGAATTTTCAAGGCATTGATTGGTGAATTGCGGTATTCAACGCCACGCTTTTGCTTTGATGGCAGAGTAAGAAAATGAAATATTTCTGTTTGTCACACGCTTGTGCCAAACAGCACAATTAAAAAATATAATTTTTGGAATTTACTTTTACATTCTTTATAATACCCACAAGCCACATATACCTACTTATGTTTTATTTATACTAGTAAATAATGTAATGTAAATTTTAAAATTTTCATAAAATACTTTTAACGTATTTGAATAGGATTCCATACCAGACGCTTTTAAAGAAATGTTCTATTTATATAGAAAGTTATTAGAGAATATAGAAAATCCAGTAGTAGAAGACATTGAGTTTATACAAAGATCGCCACGGGAATGTCAAGATAATATAAATAGATGTAATTGTAAGTAAAACTTTATATATTTTCTAATAATTTTAGGATATCTTAGAATAACAAAACACAATACTTACTAGGACTACTTTGAGCCCGTCTGTCTGTTTACAAGAAGTAAGATCTTACAGTATAAGTAAAGGAAAAAATCGAAATTATATCACTGAAAAAAGCTATATAAACTAAACTACTAAACTTATATTTATAGCAAATTTAGGTTTTCAATTCTTGTAAGTCACGTTCTCGTTGATGTACTCGTATAATTATAAAATTGATACCGAACCCTCTACTGAACCCAGGCCTACC
>FAPP01003235.1:0-14889 GCA_001485965.1 Heliconius ismenius | reverse complement strand
TATATGCGTTGGTTGTAGGTTCAATTTCAACTCAATAGGGCTTGTATGTGAGATAGCAAACATTTTTAATGTCTTGTTTTGATTATAAAAAATGTATGTTTGTATTTAATAGACAAAAATCTGGAGAATGGAGTGTAAGCCATTATTTTGTATGAGATATTTCAAAACTGTTATTTTTTTATGATACTTAGTAAATACTCTTTATAGGACGTCGTGGCGCAACGGAACACCGTCTGACCGTGAAAGCGACTGTTATGGTTTTGATTTCTTCTCATGGGAATGAATTATTTTCATAATAAACTTTATTAAATATCTTTGACTCATATGAAATAAAATATTAAACCTAGTCTTAAATAAAAAAAACTAATTAAACGTACTAATAAAGTGCCTGTGACATACAAACAAACAGACATACATTACGAATCAGTATGGGTTCCGTTTAAAGCCGTTCGGCTACTATACCCTAAAATTGTAATTATGTCAAAAGTCAATATAATAAATATATTATAATAAAAATTCCAGTTTATTTTAACACAACATTTTAAAAATTAATACAAAATTAGACTCGTCTAAACTGAAACTAATATCATAATTTACATTCTATTATTTTATGTAAATAATATGACAATGTTATGTGTGTTATTCCTTAAGCGCAAAATCCCATATTTTTACGTTCTCGTATGAATTTGTGTGTTTGTTTCACCAAGTGACAAATTTCAGCGCTCAACGCCGCGTAAATTCGGTAGTACTTGAGTGTCAGTCAATCAGTAACGGATTATATTTTTTGCTAACGGTCTGCTTGCGGCTTCGCCCGCTTGGAGGATACGATAATTATTAACTTTTCTGAATTACTTCCGTGTTGTAATAATGTCATTATATTAATGTACACAAAGTTACAAAAATTTTAAAAATCATTGTTTTGGATTCCAGTACAGAATTGCATGCTCCCAATAATATATTTTCTCATATAAATTATCTCCCACATGTACAGACAGCGATTGTATACAATTTTATGTATAGCATATATAAAAATATATTATTTTAGTGACACAACTCTATTTTAACGAGAAATTTATATTCATATAAACACAGTGCCTCATATTGTAACACAAGAAACAAAATTCTACACACTAACCAATGAAAAAAAAGTCATTCATACATGAAAATACACGTAATTTCAAGGATTTTTGTCAAAAAAAAACGCAAAAAAAGATGAAAAATGATAATTATACGAAATTAAACTTAGGACAACACGCTCGCAAAAGCTTCGTTTTATCCTGCAACGAGCTTTACATGGCGGGTAGAAAATCGATAGTTTTCTTGTCACGCCAATCGCACGTACGATTTCACTGTTTAGCGTTCACTTTTTAATTGATTATTTAAATGGTAAGTATACATTTGACTCTAAATACTAATATATTATTGAAATATATGAACAAAATGTTGTATGTAGTTCATACAAAACAAAACAAGACATAAACGATAAACATGACCTTACACACACACACTCGTACAAATTAAAAACAACATACAAAAAATACCACAAAATATTTAAAAAAATGAAACCTGTGAACCATACAAACCGAAAAAAAAACCAAAACCACACACACAAACCACTCCCTAACCGAACACTGATGATGTCACAATGACGTCACTTGCGCTTACAACTAGAATACTTAGTAATAAATAGTATTACTCACGCAGCGATACTTTTCGATAACGGCCAGCGTTCCATAGAAGCTTGGTACTTCATGTTCTCAATCTGCTTTTTTAGTGCCTCCTTGTCCATGGTCGCAAGTACACTGGGATCCATGGCGCAGAATCTGTAGAATAAAATACGCACACACACAAATGTTAGTACGTGTATAGGGCGTGCGCGTGTGTGCGGCACGACGTACAGTCGCATTGAACCTTGTTATGGTTGAGTTTTTTTTTATATTTTGTTGAATCGGATCTCTCTGTTAAGATAAAGGACGGCGTTCAGTTCTGGTAATCAACATATATAATAATATAGTGTTTCAAAATCGGTTGGAGAGTGGAGAATTCTTATATATCGTGTAGTAGATGAGTGGGCTTGAAAATAAAAAAAAAATGTAATACTTCAGTGATGCGTCACTACGTTGATTTGATATGTAAGTGGCACTTTAGTGGACCAGATTGAGGAAATTTTCTATTGTGTATTTATCATAGATATATAAGTATTCTCAAGTGTAATTAATTTCAGACTTAACTTATTAACTTATTTATTTATATACATGTATGTACGTCGCAATTGAGCAAGGACAACGTTAATATATATTTTTCATTCCAATAATCTCTTATGACGTTGCGTTAGTATTAATATAATAATTTTAAAAAGCAGATTTACGCTTTTTTCGTTTAGCGGAGTAAGTGAAGTAAGTACAATTAATTTTTGAGTTAAAATACTCCATTCCGGCACTGTAGGCTACATTCGGAAGCGGTACCCAACGCCGCACGTTGTCTTGTTACCAGATCGAGGGAAAGGAAATAATTAATTCTCTTGAGAGAGAATAGAACCGTCTGACCGTCGCGCCTACAGTCAGCTGCTTCTTTATTTTTTATATAATTCTTATGCTAAAAAAATAATTTAATATATAGTTTGGATAGAAAGAGTACCACGGACTGTCCTAACACTATATTCTCTTATTTATCCTAATATTTGTAGATAAATATAAAAAAATCATCCACAACAACTTTTATTCTATTCAACTGTACATAAGCTATCTCTCTCGATAAAAGGGGAGAAATTTAAGGGTGTGTGCAGCACGATGCGCGCGCACAGAGTTACAGTTTCTATGACAACCCCACACATACACTGCTATAACTTGCGCAAATTTAGTTATATCCGAACCCACGTGAAACTCAACCCTATCCCGACAGTCCAAGGTTCATTCCCGACTGAGACAATTTGTGTAAAATTAATGAATTAGACGTAATGCTCGGTAGTCGGCCGTGTTTTGTATCCCATTATTCTTCATCTTGTGCCAGAGGACCATCTGTCAAAATGTGGGCAACTTTTATGATCGTTATGGGGTTGGTGTTAAGGGTTGTTTTCGCTTGCTCAATATCGTTATTATATGACTGAATATGCATCGAATGCATTGGGTTGAAGCGTTTTTAAAATTTTTCTTTCATTGTCTAGTTGGAAAGCTCGATTGTTTTATAGTTATAGGTAATGTGATGACCTTATTGATGTATGTATGCATTTTTTACCTTCCGTATGTATCCCTCATCCCCTAGGTAGGCAGAGGAATTTAGTGTTAAGACACTCTGTTTAGAACGCACCACCTAATTTTCGAGAAATTGTTGGTCGACTGACAAAACTCAATACCGCGGTAGTTAAAAGTGTGAATAAATGTAAATGATTTATCCCTCGAATTGGAATCGAACCCTCAATCGTTGCATTTACAGTCCGACAATGTTCCATTGCAACGAAATTTTATTTGTTCGTCCGTTTTTATTTTCACACGTTTCACTTTATGTTTCATGTTGTCGCTTTTACCGCGTATTACGTACGGTACACGTTGAGAATCTACTGTCAAGAGAGTCTGTTCTCTACAAAGTCACTCCTTTTTCCCACTTTCCGTTGAATTCTCTAGGAATTGTATGTAAAACGTGACTTAACGCCGTGCTTTACCTCGTTAGTATAACGAGAAAATGACAATAACAAATATGTCATCCTCTGAGTAGGAACGGAACCCACAATCGCGGCGCTTGAAGTCGCACGCTTGTGCCGCTGCGCTACGATAGCCTTATGGAAGAGTTTTATATACATAATATGGATATGGAGCTAGCAATAAATACAAAGCGCAAATTAATTGTAGTAAACGGCAATTAGCTTCATAGGAACGCCCTCATTCCGTAAATTGTACTTGCCCTTAATTAAGTGGAAGTATATAAATAACCGTACGACAAATTATTATATATATTTTTCAGTTTCAGGGTATGCACAGATAATTTAGTGTTAAGACTCCTAGTGGGATCGAACCTACAACCATCGCGCTTATAGTCTGCTTATAGCTGTGTCACTGAGTCACAACTACCTCAATATAATATTATATCGTGCCTGAGGATTATTAAAAATATTCCCGCAAGAAATATGAAATATGAGACATTAATTTCAAAAGCAATTTAATCATGAAACACAGCAAAAGGTCATGTTAAATTAAAGAAAATTGAGACCATCATGGCTCATTGGGGCATTATCTAAAACACCTTAGAGTTGCAAGTTCGATACTGATTCAGAATCTAAGTAAAATGATTTCCATTACTCCAGTTTTGTAAGAAAAAAAAGAGAAAACGCAGCGTTTAATTCCGCAGAGTGTCTTTGTATGTCATTTAACAATTTATTTATATACGCTGCCAATGTTGTATAGTATTTAATCATTATTATTGTTCTTTAAACATAGATTTTTAATTATGATAGTAACTGGGAAAATATTCCCACACTCGTTCTAAATGAAAGAATATATAAATTTCAATGTTTTTATGCTTAATGATGAAATGAATTTAAATTTTCTCACATTGTTCGTTTTTTTGTATTAATTACAATTAATTTTAATTACAATTAATTTATGTTTGCGATGTGCCCGGCTGATCTCAATACAGTTATATATTTGAATTCTAGGCGAGGCATTTTTTTATTTCAAATGTTGAAATATAAGGACGAGTCAACCTAGCATAACGCGGCGTTGAGTTCCGCCATTATCTCTGTTTACTCTTGTGAGGTCAAAGGTTGTAGGTTCGATATCCAAAGAGTGAATTTATTACCCTGTCTCTCTATGGGGGAATTGTAGTAGGTACGTATTATTTTACTTTTTTTAATTTTTTTTTTCGAAATCGAAGCCACAACCGTCGCGCTTATAGTCTACGCTACAACGGCCTATGAAAATATGAATGTACTCGTAGACACTTTTATAATGGAAATCTTGACTCAATTCGTCACTTGAGTGCTGTCTGTGTAAAATTACTCTCAATTAGTTACGGTTCAGGGCGTTTTCTTTACGGCGTGACGTTTCTATGTAAATTTAAGTTAAAATATTTGTAATATTTTAAGGCCAATCGTGGCGCAGTGTGCGATTGGACGAGACAGGTTATGAGTTCGATTTCCGTTCGGGGGACTGAAATATTTAATATTTTCATTCGGTAACGAGAATTCGGAAAACGCGGCGTTGAGTACTCCACACGGAAGGGCTTGAGAAATCGGCGGAAAGTGGGGAACGTCGACGGAGTGTCTTAATGTGTGCCTTAACACTAGGTTCCCAGGTCGCCTCTATTATGTGTAGGATACAATGTGAAGTTAAAAAACAAATGAAACTATCGTGGCTCAGTGGGAGAGTATCCGACGTTAAACGCGATGGTTGTGTGTTCGATTCACATTCGAGGGAATGATTATATTTAAATAGTTTTCATTTTCCCGCATAGTGTTTTAGCACTACATTTTTTCTGTCTCTGCTATACGCGAGATACAGCGTGAAACTAAATAAAAAAGTTCATTTAGTATTAACTTCAAGCAATTTCATAATAAGTGGCGAAGACGGCGTTAATTACCGTTAATTGTATGCAGCGGGCAGTGCTCGGGGCTCGGGTGACAAATTCAATATTCTCCCGAACTCCGCTTTATCTAGTTAGTGTCCATTAATTGTTTTAGAAGCGGATTTTAGTTTAATTTAGTAAGAAATTATTGAAAGGGGCCATTCTTGACACTGTTTGGTTGTGGATTCGATTCTCGCTCGAGGAAATTAAATATTTTGTAGTTTTATTTTCTCACTCTGGCAGAGAGGCAAAGCGCGGTGTTGAGTTCCGCCATTCAACCAACAATGTCTCTAGAATTCTGCGGAAGTATCATAAAACAAGTAAAAACATGATAAAAGTTGAATTAATAGAGAGAATTATAAAGAAAAATAGACTTTTTAGTGTTTAATGTGTTTTTTCAAAGCACACAGAATTTCCCCGAGTATGAATCGAACCCGAAACCAACGCTTTTACAGTCAGATGCTGTGCTACTGCGCCACGACGCGGCCTCAAGATAATTTATGTACTCGTAAGTATCTATCTAATATATAGATAGAAACGTAGATAGATCTCAAAGAACAAATTACTTCTACAGTATTCGTTCTGGCACCGTTCCCATAGATCGGCCCCTGTATTGGATACACTTTGAAACGTATTTAAAATTTAAAATCCATTTTAAAATTCTTTATGCTGGTACTTTTTTACAAAGATCTTTATAGCCTCTATTTTATCTGTGTAGAGATAAATTTAATTGATTTTGATCACTTTAAAGTAATGAACAAAAAAAATAACTCCTGACCCCATAGTAGAGCAGCTAGAGCAAACCTACTTTTAAGACACTACTTTCTCCATTTTCCGCCAAACTTTCGATATATTGTATGTTGAGTGCCGAAGTCATATGTACGCTACATATTTTTTGACTTGATATCCGAGGGAAGAAATGAATGAAAATGGAAATCGAACTTGGCGAATAAAATATATAATTTAATATTTTCATTTCTTCGCTCTGGTAACGAGGCAAAGCAAACGTGGCGTTTGTTCTCGCCTCTCAACACGAAATGTAGACATGTAATAGTATGTCTAGAGATAATCCGGTTAAAAATTGGAAAATGGAAATTTCTTAATGACAATTTAGTGACTTAATACAAATATAATAATTTTCCCGGATGGAATAGAATCCACAACCATCACGTCTACAATATAGCAGTTATAAAAAACCGCTGTAGAAGTTCTTTTATAGAACACTCAGCCAAGCCGAGAAAGCATAAATGATATAGAGATAAGAGATAAGAGGTAATATTAATATAAAACGGTCTACGTTCTTCATAGGGTCAAGTGCGCACTCAACATCATTCAATTACGACTACGGGTACTTTGAACTTGAGTTACCTGCTCAATTATTATGATACTTTATTTTAAGCTGTGGGTTAGATTCTCGGTTGGAGAATTTTTTTATGTTTTTCATGTGCGGGATAGAGCGTGCAGCTGATTAAAGCTGATTTAATTTTTAACGCGTCGTGTGTCGATGACTAACTTCAATAGATACATTTTATTGCTTTTTTCCCAGACGTAACGGGTTCAAACACCGGTCCGAGCTTTGATGTAAATGATTTGTTTATGCTTACCTGCTCTTCACATGAGAGATAGTAAGGTGACGGTAAAACTGTATACATACTGTTTTAAACAAAACGTAAAGGGGTATAAAATATAATCATTGGGTGGTGTCTTAATGGGAACAGAGTGTTTTAATACTAGATTCCCAGGTTCCCTCTGCATACCCTGCCAGTGCAGCGTTAAGTCAAAATTAATATTTAATTAAATTACTTACTTTTAAATTATTCCCACAATAAAAATTACGTAAGGCTGCTTGCTCACTGAGTGACTGGTGCCTGAAAAAAAAACATGAAAAATTTAGAAAATGTGTTTCTACATGAAAAAATTGTGTTTACTTGCGTGTATGATACATTTTATGTGCCCGAGGTAACTCAAACCGAAGTTCTTAGTACAGTCAGTTACATGGAAAAGAAGTGAGCAACTGGGAACCTATTGTTCCCATTAAATACTTCCTTTCGCCACCTTCCCACAAATTCTGGAGGCGTTGCATGTTAAGTGGCAGAACTCAATAAAATAAAATAATTAAAATTCTTTAACTTTATAATAATAAAGTATAGATTCATATAGATATATTTGAAAGTTAAACTATTTTTTTTTAAATAAAAATTGACATTTCCAAGTAACTAATTTAAAACTATATAAAGTAATAATTGGTAATAACTCATTAGATAATATAAAATTGAATTAATGATTGTTTCACGTCGCTGAGCATTTGTTTTGTTTTTTTTTTACAGAAAAGGAATTATACATGAGAAGGTATCACGCGAATGAAAATTGTATATTAATGTATAACAAACAAGACGCGGTCGTGGCGTACTTTGGGTTCGATTTCCACTAGAGGGAATAAAATGTTTAATATTTTCATTTCTTCGCTCTGGTAACCAGCAATACTTTATTTATTTGCTAGCTAAGTGGGGAGGAGTATCACGCTGTATCTTGCATGTAGTAGAGCAGACTGAGGGAGCCTAGTGTTAAAACACTCCGCTCTCCACACTGTGGTTAATTCTGGAGGCATTGCGTGTGTTGCGACAGTACAGGAGGTACCAGCTAATACTCTAATGGCTTAATTGAGTGAATCAGCATTAATACGTTTCCTTGACTTAATAAACGTAATCTAGTTAGTGGGGCCGTTACATTTGTTTTGTAGTGTAAAACTGTTAGTTTGTTATTTGCTTTGCATATTGTATGGCGGAGTTCAACGCCGCGGTCTATCTTCATAGAGAATTGAAATGAAAAGAGTTTGTAATGGTTTTCGAATTTATAATTGTCACGTATAAGGTCGCGACAATAACGCGACAGGTTGTGAGTTTGATTCTTGTTTGAGGAAATTAAATATTTAATAAATGTTATATATAACCCAACGTCAGAAGAAAATCAAAATTGAATTTGCTCTTGCATTAGATTCCAGCATTCAACACATAATATCTCCAGGATTTGGCGCAAAGTAGAAAACGAAAGTGTCTTATCACTAGGTTTGTAGGTTCCGTGACGCTAAAATGCTTTCTTTTTGTAATTTTTCGAATTTACAACCGTCGTTTACACGGCGGCATTCTTTACGAAAGGAAATTAACGTGGAAAGCCATATAGAGTCTTTATTATATATGACAGCCGCTAGAAAGAGACATCTCGAAGTATTGTCTATTATAACGAAACCTTTCTAAGAATATTATTAAACGGCTGGGCTAGTCGTGGTTTACGGGCACAAGTGTGAGACTGGTAGTGGGTTCGATCTCGCTTCGAGGAAATGAAATATTTATTTCATTCTGGTATCGAGGCAAAGCGCGGCGTTGAGTTTCGCCACTCAACACACAATGCTTCCGGAATTCGGCACAAAGTGGAAAACGGAATGTCTTAACACTAATATCCCGCTGCCTACTCTGCTGTGTGCGGGAAACAGCGTGAAGCTGATAAAAAACTTAAGCGCCAATGGAGTTATGTGTGCACGTTTCTAAAAGAATACGGTGATTGTGAGTTCGAATATTAATTTATCGTATTCAAAAATAAGCTAGTTTTTATAAAAAGACGAAAAGAATAAGTGATATAGTATTATTAAGTTCTCGTTTCAAAACGTTGTTTAGAAATTGTAATTGTGTGAACAATGTAAAGTCGGTTAACGGACGATAATTTTACGTGCTAACGTCATAAGAAAATATTGATAAAAAATTGCATTCTTTTATGAATTTAATTATTATCACTGATTTATATATTTTTTTATAATACAAAGAAATAAGTTTTTTTTATAATACAAAGAAAGAAAGTGTGGGTTCATCTTCACCCAGGAAATTGGTGTTAGATTCCAACACAAACACTAATCTCGATATTTGGATGGGCAACGGAATGTCTTAGTACTAGCTTCCCGCTTCCTGATGAACGGGATGAAGCGTAAAACCGTTCGTTTATATGGAAAAAGTAGGCTCTATAATAAAACAGTAATAAAAGAAATTATTTTAAACTTGAGAATTACCTACCATAAAAAAATTACGAGCAACGTCACAATCATTTAAATATGCAAAGTCAGTACTGTCAGTCCTCAGGGAGAGGCCACTTAATAAATTTCTAATATGTAGATATCTTTAGTGTCGTACTTTCTAGGCTCATAATGTAACTTTCATTAGTCTTAGACTGACAATATATTATAATGAAGGTATTTTTTTATATTTTCTGCAAATTGATTATTCAAATATTTAATTGAAGGGCAACTGACGTGGCACTGTAAACGCGACAGGTTGTGAGTGCGAATGAAATATTTAGTGTTTTGATTTCCTCACTCTCTCCTTCCTTTTATTTTCCGACACTCAATATACATTGTCTCCAGAGTTTGGTAAATGTGAGGAACGACAGTATTTTAATAGGACCGGAGTGCCTTAACACTAAATATTCTAAGAGTGTAACTTCTGCTATGTGCGGGTTACAAAATAAAAATATTAAAGCGAAGAAATAAAAATATTAAGCAGATATTTGATTTCCTCGAGTGGGAATCTAACCTTCAACCTATCGAGCTTGTAATCGTATACTTATGGCCCCGCTGCCACAACTGGCCTGTTAGGTTTATTAAGAAAGAAAAGACAAGAAATAAAAGAAACAATTATGAGAAAAGGAACAGTGTTAATTTTACACAAACAGACAAACATACATGCACACAAACAAACAACATATAATATAAAAAGCTTACTCAAATCCTTAGAACACTTTTCACCAAAATCCAACAACAAAAACACCCTATAATATAAACGTATACGACAATATAATATGTACAGGTGATACAATACCTTACTAATTTAATTAAGCCTAATTATATTACCGGGAGAAGAAGCCCAATGTATATATGTATAAACACTTTATAACCAAACTATACACACTATATAAAATAACCTTTTTATTTTTACTTTATAAAAAAAATACAAAATAAATAACGGAAAATGTTTTTTAAGTATTTTTATAAATTTTTTTTATTACCGTGATTAAAGCAACCGATCTTGAGTGCCACTGGTGTAGTAATACGAACCTAGTATGGTTTCCACGCTCCATTTGTATAACAGTTATATGCATGTGGTCGCCACACAGTCATGAAAATGTCAAAATATAGTGAAAATTATATATAAATATGAGGCTAGGCATCCCTAGGTCCTCTGGGTCATCACCCAAGGGCACAAGTGTGTGACTGGAAGCCCCACAGGTTGTGGGTTCGATTCCCTCTAGAGGAAATTAATATTATATGCAATGCCTCAAGAATTCGGCGGAAAGTGGAGCGAAGTGTTAACACTAGGTTCTGGCTCTGGTTAGACCTGATTATCCTGATATATGCGGGATACATCGTGAAGTTAATTATACAACGATAAGGTTTGTGAGTTCGATTTCCACTCAAGCTTATGAATTGTCCTGTTATGCTAACGCCGCTCAACATGTAAGGTATGAAATATCGGGCGGCAGATTTTATAGGGAACCCAGGAACCTAGTGTGATGACATTCTATTCTCATGAAGACCCTTCCGTTTCCCACTTTCCACCGATTTCTCAAGGAGTTCTTAACGAGTTGAGTGGCGCAACGTGAATGAAATGAAAATATTAAATATATCATTCCCAAGAATGGGAATAGAACCCTTACCCTGCGCCACCACTCCCTCAAAAGCACTATTAACTAATATTTGATAGTTTAATATATTACAGCATAACACCGTCCACAAGGGCCGTCCACACAAACAGACACCGCACACCACATCTATACATATATGATGCATATTGACCGTTTAATATCTAGTAGTATGAGTAAGGTAAGTGGACTCGTCTCCAAAGGTAAATTGTTTTATATAATAATGTAACAAATAGTTATATATATTTTACTTTCTTAGCTGTGGTAGGCGTAACTTGGCGTTTAGTTTCGCCACTCAAAATTGGATAAAAGTGGGGAAGGGAGTATCTTAATAGGTTTAGGTATCTTAATCTAGGTTTTTTCTGTATCTGTCTTTATTAGGAGATGCCCAAAAAAAGATACCAAAATTTTTTTTACCTGGAAACTTTAGAAACAGCTTCCTGTAAAATTGACAAAAGTGCGTGTAGAAGACTAATCATACAAAAATATTGATTTAGTTTTTTTACAAATACGAGTATACACGCTACGCGTTGCCTTGTTAAAATAGGACAACAATGAAAATGATTAAACATTATATGAATTTCATTCTCCTGTGTGGTAATCGAACCCACAATCGCACACTTATGCCTCTGCACCACGACCGGCTTTATATATACACATTAATTAGAAAAATAATCTAAATTGTCAGCCACAAGAGCCACAGCCTATTGCATACGGGAATCGAACTCACTACCCTCAATAAATAACCAAACCACTAAAGAAAACAAAGCGAGCAATGTAAACCAGTTGAAATGGAAACAAGCCCGATCCCCCACAGTCTGCAGTGTATACGATAGCAATACAAAATGTATAGGTAATTAATACCGTATGCAAGTAACTGCAGGTGCGGAATTGTTTAAAATTCACATACTATCACCTGTTAAACTTGGCATGGCTTGGCTTGTGTGCACGCAATGTGATAATTTGTTGTTTTTTTCCTTTATTTGCTTAGAATGTAGTAGCTTGAAGCTATTGGTGTTGGGGTTCGATTTCGGGGAAATGAATTGTTTAATATAAATGAACATAATTTTTTTTCAAGTCAACGCTGAACGAATGTAGCAGGGCAGGGGAACGGAACCTAGTGTTAAAACACTGCCGCTCTTCACTTTCCGCCAAATTCTCGTTTTTCGATATATTTACATATTGTGTGTTGAGTTCAGAACCTAACCTAACACATTCTCCAGACACAGTCCCTTTACGCCTCGTTAGTCTCATATAATTAATAATTAATATAATTAATTATTAATAACATTAATAATTAACTAAATCTCCTTTGAAAATTAACAGAACGCACGTAAATCAATACAGCTAGTATGTAACGTGACATGGTTCCATATGACGCCTCGCAGCCATTGTGCCTCTACCCTTGTCGCTGTTGGCAGTCGAACAATTATTGTCAAACCAATTGTGTTTGTAGGGATGTGTGTAGTATGAATATTATATTAATTAAGAAAAAAGAATGAAAAATAAGCTTTCTAGATTATTAATTTAAAAAAAATATTGAATAATTTCTTTCTAGAAAAGATAGATAAAATAAGCCCTTTTTGATATTTGTAATAGTTGGATTGTACAAAAATTGTGATCCGCCATTTTGTCGCGGCGGCCATTTTGTAGCGGCGGCCATTTTGTAACAACAATATTGATTAAATATATAATTTTATTGTCATCAGAACTGTTATTGAGTGAAATTGCTGTTTCAAAGTTTCCCTATTTCCTCAGAGTCATTGCATGTTAAATGGTGGAACTAGCAGTTGCAGTTGCTCTTTTAGAGCGAGAAATTGAAAATAATTCAAATATAACCATTCCCCTAAGTGGGGATGGAATCCACAATAATCGTGTGCTTAGTCTAAGGGATTTGTATGTCAAGGTGTCATATTGCATAGCTAGTTAAGAACTTTGCTAGTTTCTTCTTTTATACTTAGACAGTTGAGATTGGTTTTATAAAGGATAATTGAAAAAATCTTGGTTTAGTTATAAGTATGTTATTGGAAAATAGTCTTATTATATTTTTTTAGGGCCGTCGCTCGTGGCGCTGGGGCACAAACGTCGTACTCAGCGCACGACGTTTGAAGGTTGGCTGTTCTAACGAGGCAAAGCGCGGAGTTTAGTTCTGCCATTCAACACGCAATGCCTCCTAAATACAGTGGAATACAGCTAAGAAGCTAAAAAAACCTAAATATTTGAAAAGCTTATGCCTTCAAATACCGAAGCTAGTCCCGAACCTCATATACATAATTGTTCACGTCTACGTTGATCTCTCTAAGGACTGACAATTTATATGAAGAACGTTTTTCGTTTCACTTATATTAAATTTAATCTAAATAACAAAGCCCTCGGGGCTCAGTGGCATAGTGTGTGTACTTGCAACGTCTGTGGGTTCGATTCCCATACAGGGCAATGAATTATATAATATTTTAATTTTTTCCAATACTAACATTTTCATATTTAGCAAAGACAAGTACTCTTACATAAACATACAATATTACCTGCAGGGTAATGATAGTAGACGAGGCGAAAGAGATATGCAGAGATCGTAACATTCAGCGCTCCTCTTCCTCTGGCAAATCCGCTAGGAATAAAGCATAAATAAAAAAAACCTCTTTCTTCTCCCGTCTTTTCAAACACAATAAAGCCATAAATCATTAAAAAAAACCAGTAAAACTAAATATCCAATGGTCCCCAATCGTCGAGTAGTGTTGAAATCCGTCCCCATAGCTCCATATAGGTGATTGCAACGTTTGTACTGCAGACTCCCGGGATCTAATTCCAATTTATCAGGGGATGACTGCCATTCAACCAGATTTACTTTTGTTCTAAACTCTTTCGCTTTTTACTGTTTGGTTTCGTGCACAATTTCAAATGTTTGCTTTATGTCCGGTTTTCACTGCGACTCTTTCGCAAATGAAGGAGCAAGGGGCTCGATTTTTCGCTTAATTCTTAAGACATTGCGTATTGTGTGGGGGAACTCAATACCGTGCTTTGCCTGTTTGCCAGAGCGAGGAATTGAAAATATTTAAATATTTCATTTCCCTCAAGTGGGAATCGAAGCCACAACCAGTCGCGTTCAAAGCCCCCCTGCACTATACTACAGCGCTATGTTTTTTGCTTTACGCTTCACGCTGTATTTGGAAGGGGAGGCAGAGGGAACTTGTTACTCGATTGAGAATCGCACCCGTTACCATGTTTACAGTCCTGAGGATGACGATTATAATTTATGACACATACAGTTTTTCATCCATTACCTCATTTACAGCCCTGAAACGAATTCAAGTACAGTTTGTATAGCGCAGTAGCGTCATAATGCCTTTCACATCTACATATTTATGGACTTACTTTTATTAGTAAGACACCATTACATACTTAATAATGAGCAACTCTATGGAAATTGTGCGAATTTTCACCTTTAAATTGGCGATAAAGCGGAGTAAACAGTGAACACTTAATGTGAAAACACTCTGATCTCTGCTATGTTAATTTGTTTCTCAGTCTTAAATGAATTCTTGCACGGTACAAGCGTGGAACAAGCAGTTTGCAGGTTCAATTCCTATTCGAAGAAATAAAATCTATATATATAAAATCGAAAGGTCATTCACTCATCGCGAAATCTCAGAA
>FAPP01003219.1:636-18660 GCA_001485965.1 Heliconius ismenius | reverse complement strand
CACTTTCCACCCAATTTTCAAGATATTGCGGGTTGCGTGGTTTCATTGACTAAACGTTGCGCTTTAGGTACCAGGGCGGCGAAATGAAAATATTTTAAGTATTATTATTCTCCCGATGGAAAACTGAACCCGCAATCGTCGGATTTACAGACCGACTATGTGCCTGCTGTATCCTGCACGTAGCAGAGTAGGCAGAGACAACCTACTGTTAAGATATTCCGTTACCATGAAGACACTTCCGTTACTCCAATTCCGCAGAATTCTTAAGTCATTAGGTGCCTTAACTATAGCAACTTAAATATAATAATAATGTATATCGTATTTAGCGAACAAAACCGCACGCAAAGTCAAATTACTATGAATATACCAACAACGCCCCTTACGAGGGTCCACTAACTTTGGGGTAACTTATTTAGAAACTACTGCTGAGGTGAGCTAGGCATCGTGTATGTAGAGACGACCTTGAATAAAGGTTATAAAAAGCAAAACTTAAATTCGCTTTGAATTTCTTTTAGACATTTTCTATTGAGTGGTGGAACTCAACACCGTGAATATTTCGAATACAGAATTATGAATAACTTTCAGCTTGTTGCCGACGTCGTAGCATCGTTGATCTGCTTCTATTATTTCTGTCCATTATTCCTTATTAACATATAGCCCTATGTCTGATAGAATGATATGCACCCTATCAAATGGCGGTTACAATAGCAAGCGTCGTATATTCAGTTTATAAATATTAATTAATGTAGCCGCATAAGTCCAATATTTATACTTTAATAAATTACTCGCCTATGATTGTGGGTTCGATTCCAAGTCAGGTGAAGTTACATTCATAATAATGTTTATTAATAAAGTCGTATTACTCTGATAGTCAAAATGCGAATGTCTCAAAATCGAGTGAGAAATGGGCGACGCGACGGTGTATACGAGAAGAAGTGAAGTTGTTTTTTTACATAATCTCTTTTACAATAGTTAAAATTTCCTAAACCAAGATCGTAAATTGTGTTCCAGTCCAATAGATTTACTGTCGAACGATTGGTGGCACGGCCCTCGACTACTACGTTTTTATGGAACTTTAAATATTTAATAGCGCGCCTGGGGGCGGGAGCTTGTTAAATTATCATGGGTCCCCGGTCTCCCCTTGTTACGTTGCCAATTTTATATTATTTTTGTTTTTGGATTGTATTTTATACAGAACTGGCCTTTATCCGCAGCTTCACCCCTGGGGCTAAATGGAAATACGTAAAAGTGTATGGGACAAGATAAATATGTGTATAACCGACAGCTTTATGACATTGGCGTAGAAGTATAGATTGTGTGAGTAGAGAGATCTAATTAAATTTTTATATGCAAACCCTTTCGAAATATATTTTATTAAATTAGATCCGAACAAAAGCAATCATCAAGTTAGTCGTAATTAAACTTGACGATTCAAAGTGCCAGTTCCTAGTGCAAGTTCCTAATTACATGAAAGGTAGCCAGAAACAATCTAGCCATATCTCGCGTAGAGGTCGCAGCGGTCTCGTATGTTACTCCGATAACGGAACCCAATGCTGTAGTTTAAATAACATTTGTAGAAAAAACAACATCTTTTCGGTGGTTTTCAATGATTACATTGAGACAAATAATCGTATAGTTGAAACGGGCGACGCGGCAAGCTTAGATAGTTTTGATTATTACGCATACTTTTTACATAAGACAAAGATTCAAGCCCACATCGATCGTATACACAATGCTAACCCGTATCCACACTGAGCCACAGGGGTGTTTCCCTTTCAAATGGGATACACTCGTTGGAGAGTACGTCAAGAGGGATCGATGCCACTCAAAGGGTTTTTATTTGTGAAGTGTCTGGTGCGTTTGTTTGAATTCAATTACATTCAGACGCGGACTATTTGCGTTGGACTAGACTTTGTATTATTCTTTTTTCTTTTCTTTTTTCGTGATTTATTGTAATCTAATTGAAAATTATTAATTTCTTACTTATTTAGAAAACGTATAAAAATTTGAACGTAGCCGGACTCAAACCCGCGCCTCCTGGGAACCGACCATGCGCTCCGACCACTAAGCCATACGTTCTGATCAAGCTGCTTTGAAATTCGACGCGACGCGACGACAATCTCTACTATTTTAACAATCCTATTAGATTCAGAACAGAAAATAGAGTGTCTTGACAATAAATTCTCTGTCTACCTTTATAAGCGCGGAAATACGTGAAAGGTATGCAAAATGGTTAATTTTGTTTTCTAAAAGAAATAAAAAAAAAACAAAGTCTTACCTATAATTGGATCCACGATCCATTAAGAAATATGTCAATACATCCAGGGTAGAGACACGTACGCGTAAACCTCTAATTAGACTAATTACTATCAAAAACAACGTTACCGCATCCAGTCCTCATCTCTTACTCTCCCCTTCGACCTAAATTAAACCTTAATGTTTTAAACACAAGGTCGAATATAGTTTTTAAACATATTTTTTTCACAAAATAAGGAAAATATACCTTAATATGTTGTTAATAGAGCCCTAATTTGGTGACTGTATAGAAAAGATTTTCCATGTAGTTGATTTTGAGTACAATTGAATTTGAATCTCACTACTATTATCATAGGATAAGTTTTGGTTCAGCTTGCCAATCGATCGATGTGCTTCTAATTGGTTGATTTGTATTGGTTGCGAGGGTAAAGCTCGTTTTCAGAATTTGGAATTATTCGCCATAATGATCGACATTACTGAAGAACTTATTTTATTTTAGGTTTACGCTCTTTATTAATTTACCTTTTATTTAATTTTTTTTCATTAATAATAAAGGGAACCTAGTGTTAAGACACTTTGTTCCCCACGTATCGCCCAATTTTCGAAACATTTATTAATGAGTTTCGGAAGTCAGCGCCGAACTTTTATTTATGTTATGTAAACATATTAAAAATTAGTAAAGATTACTAGTTTTTTTTTTAATTTTTAGTGTACAAGTAAATAAGACGGTTACCTGTAGGTAGGATAAACCGAGAGAGACAGCCTAGTCGAGACAAAGTGTTCTGCACTACCGTTATAGCGACAAAATTGACTATTCATCCCACCGAGTGGGGAGCGAACCCTCAACCATCGTGCATACGAACGCCACGACGGACTCCATGTTGGTATTGTAACAAAAATATATCCCTTAAAGTGTATCCCACATAGCACATAGTGTATGCACCTTCCAATAATCGAGACATTGTGTGTTGTTGCGGGATTTAACACTTTGTCGTGTTACCAGAATAACAAAATAAAAATAAACCACAACCGACCCTACAGCCGCTGAGCCACGACGGCCTTCAAGTATATTGGCCTACTTCTATATTAATAGGAACGAAAAAATTACTAACAGTTTTACCAGTAAGTAAAATGTATTTTGATTTATAGAGAAAGATATTTAATGGTTATAATAAAAACGAGCATACTTTGATGTAACAATTATATTCGACCACTGAATTAATGTTGATCACGTTACATACAACTAGGGATAATCGAGTAATATTTTTAATTCATTCACTAACGAAGTATATTCTACTAGTTTATGGTATTGGCAGAAATGTAACCTTCCAGTTGTATTTAACTACAGTTAACACAGGAGTAGAACTTAAAAACACTTTTTAAATTAAATCATAGGAGGCTTCTGAATGATGCGTTGAAATCACAATATTTTTATTTTCATATTTTTTTTGTGGGCTTCTTAGAGAAAACCTAGTGACGAGACTCTCAATTCTTCATTTTCATTCCATTTGACAAACTTAGGAAACTGGTATAGTTTTAAATATAAATATCCTGTCAAATGATATGAACATGTATTTTAATACTTTTTTATAAGTTCACAAAAGAAAATGGCTCGAACTTTGTTTATTGTTACATTTCTGCCAACATACAAACTTTGTTTACAATTTCACCTAAAATTAATTATATATTATAGACAGGCATTGAATTATTACTATAATTATATGAATTTTAACATATTTTTATTGGTGATTATTGCAACTGGTACATCCAACGGTTATACAGCGCTATGTGTTCTTAGACTTTAAGGTTAGACATATATGTTTATGGTTAAATATATAGTGATATCTGTTTATTATAAATTACTCTATTCGTAAGTAATCATTATGTTCATACCATATATTTCAATGTTGGTAAAAGTGTTTTATTAGTCGGCGAGTATTCACCACATCCAAAGATATGCTAATGCTTGTATTTCCTTATGAAATGGAAAGTTTTTTTTATACTTAATTTAAATTATTTATAATAAATACAAACTAAAAAAAAATAATTACAAATGATAAGTTAGAAAATACATAGTATGATCATAATTATACAAACTGTTCCCTTAACACCAAATTGACTTAAAAATAGTGCATCTACTTTGAAAGTCTAGAATCTAGAAAGCTATACGATTATTTTAAACTTCTACTGAAGAACTGCATTTTTTTATATACACAAGTTAATATTGAGGTATTTATATATATATACTTCTTCAATCAAAATGTATAATTTTCCATTTAAGCTATAATGGACACTAAATAATGTTTAGTGGCAATTCACTCCGTCTTTCTCCGCCTCTTTAATAAGAAGATAATAAAAGGCAAACATTTTATTTTAATAATTCAATAATATATGATAAATTTGACTTAAGTTATATTTGTACGTTATTTTTGCATTCAACTCAATCATTCATTCAACTCCATCAATCAATTAGGCTCTATGAGAACAGTTTCATATTCATTAAAACTAGTGACTGCGTCGAATTGAAATTAGAAAATATGCAAATTGATTCTAATGCAATATTTAAGTTTATTTATTAATATTATATGAATTATGAATATTCGAAATTTCTAACTCTATAAATGAACGATATTTTTGAAAATGACGTATATTATATTTATGGAACTGAAGCTATGTACAATGTTCATTTTATGCCACATTTAAGAACCACATGTTCAATTCAATGTTTTATTTACTTTAAGTTACGTTTAATTTCTAATTTTATATAAACAAATTAATATATTTCTAATAAATTTGGAAAAAATTTACTTTTTTAAAATATTTTTTTTTATGTGCAAAATAAATAGTTATACATTTTTCAATGTGTTTATATAAAATAACATATAACACTTAGAAAGGAAGACGTACTATAATTTTTTATAAAATAATAATGAAATTAAGTTCTGTACAAAATACACAAATTTAAATGTTAGCATGGGTTCTTAAGGAATACTAGTTTAGTAAGTAATTAGATAAGACATTACAGATAGTAGGAGCTAGCGGACGGGTGTTGGTCTACTCTGGCAGGTAGCTGCAAACTTCGAAGGGGCGACGTAGTCGACGTAAACATAGTAAATTTTGAGATTCGTTTACATTTTAGTTAAAATAATATTAGTATCAAATTTCTTATAATCACACGCTCATAAGCAGAGGAAACCTAGTGTTATAATACTTCGTTTCCAATTTTTCGATACATTGGGTGTTTCCAGTACAAATTTTATAAAGCAATAGTCGGAAATAAATAATAATATTAGTTTGCAGCTAAGTACCGTCAATAGTAATATCATTCGTACTCTATTATAGAACGATATTTAAAAGAAATGAAAATTGAAAAATTTTTGAAGAAACATTAAGTAGAGCTATGTATTGTACAGTAAAGAGTTTTTGAAGGAAATATATTAATTTTAATTTAAATAATGTAGTACTTGAACAAGTCACACGTTATATATAATTGGTATATAAAATTCATCGAAATATGTATTTTAAGTATAATATATATAATGAATACTGATATGTATTTTGTGGACTTTGTTTTGTAATTGATCATATAAGAATTGCAATTGTAAAAAAATATTTAAAATTTGAATATACAAATTGTGCTCGCCATCGTCAAACTGATCAACATATTTAACTCTACTAAAGTAAAAACATCTAAAATGAGTATGTCGGTCACAGTGCGTATATATATGTTAAGTATATATAATGTAAATTACAAATACGTCGTATTAAATATAAGACACAAAGTCACAATAGAACTCTTAGCCTAGTGATATGTTTGCGATACAGGTCGTTGCTCTACCTAAGGTAAAACATATTAAATACACTCACACTTAGACATCATAGCGAAACACGACAAGATGCAGACTCGTGGACTTTGACCGTTTTATATGAATGTCAGTCAAAGTCTACGCTCTACTCTCCTCTCTCCGTAAGCCTCGTCAGCGCAGATACTACTAAGTAATTGAATTTCGGGAGAATTTGACACGAAATTGACTTAACTTACGATTAAATAATTTGATCGGACTCGTGACCCTCAGCTATTTATCCTAGTCCCTACCTAGAGCCCCCGACGGCGCGCATTGCTTTGTTATCGATGGTTGTTTTATATTAAAATATTCAAAATCCATCACAGATGCACGATATGTATTGCGGTGTTGTACGCCGCGCCGGGGGTGAGTAATAGTGCGGCACTAACGTTTGTGGCTCGTCTCTACCGATACTATTGTACTTTGCAGGCTACAACACTAACTCGACAAAACAACCAGCCTCGCTTTCAACTTAGAGCAAACTAATGTATGAGCTTTTACATTTATATACCTTGTTTCTTTTTTTTGCTATTATTGTTCTTTTCAACTTGCTGTTTGAAGGATCACTCTTGTTATATAATTTCCTTTCAAAATAATTTCTTCGTCGTTTTAAGTTTGTAATATAAAAAAAATATTTTTAAAATGGTTATAACAGTTTTTGCTTGTGTCCACATCCGATGTCGCGGTCCAGTCAGGGTCAATAACATCAGGCATTATTACTTACAACTGTATATGTTGTTCAGTCTGTTATGATAACTGCGATACGTCACTTGCAAAGTACCGAAGTAGGTTGCAGGTTGCCGAATTGGGAAAGCGACTAGACTACTCTCATTCAGAGGTCAGTACAACTAGACAGCCGACGCACTTTCCACATTCATATTATATATGAGTTGTCGCCTGCAATTTTATTTGCGTGAACTCTCAGCTTTAACATTTTTGTTAGAAAATCGGGAAATTCTTTTTTTATATTCTGTCAGACATTTGTTAAGGGACCTATGTGCCACATTTCAGCTTTCTACGACTACGGTAGCTTCGATGTTATATCGTCTGCTAATCACTTATTGAATAACGAAGATGTACTGTTGCTGCGCTATTCCATATGTAACACAGTAGGCACAGGGAACCTAGTGGCAAGACACTTTGTTCTCCGCTTTCTAATTTTCGTGACATTGCTTGTTCGTTTCCGCGAGTAGGAATCGAACCCACGACTGGTGTTTACAGTCCACCACCCGATACATACATACATATACATTATTTATAAACATTGTCATTCCTCCTGTAAGCTCCAAGGTATACAAACGTACGAGCCACGAAGCGTATGAAATATATTTACGAATAATATTCACAATAATCTTTTACTTTATACACTCTTTCAATTGACATGTCGGGCTCGTCACTTTTTCTTGTACAATTAATTAGTAATTTTTAATTTTTGTATTACCGAGTCTGTGAATATTTTTTGTTTTGGGTCATTGCGGTGGGCTTCTTCGTCGTAATGGCGATAGATATGAGTGTGCCACGAATGTTAAGTTTGACCCACTGAATGACCCTTCTCTTCCTCGACGCGCTAACGCTAAACAATACGAATACGTTACAGACGAAATAGAAAGCTAACACTAGACTACACTCGTACGTCTCTTAGCCTACAGGGATCAAAAGATCCTGATATGTTTCGTTACCTTGGTTGCAACTTATCACGCGTTGGCCTTACCTACTAATTGATATATAATTGATAAAAGATAGTTTAATGACCTCACTGTCACTCTTCTTAACTTAAGACTAATCTATAAAATTTAAACCTCTTAGATTGCTTCGAGAATATATCAGTAGCTTATAACAAATTTACATTACTAATATGATTCTCTACACACATAATATAATATCGTAGTTTATATATTATAGTACAATTTCATACAGAAAAGTAGATCATTGCTTTGTTCTGAATAGAAGACGTAACAGTTATATTCGAATAATACAAGATCAACAAGAAACGTGATAGCTGCCAACAAAATGAGACACTTCCTTCTCCTGTGTTGACGTGTTGCAAGTGCCACATCATGGTACGTATACGCCGGCTGGTCACGGCTCAGTGATCGAAGTTTAACTATAAGACATTTATAAATACACAACAAGTAAATTCAAAAATATAGACAACAATACTACGTAGCTCTAGAAGCCTTGTCGAAAGGGATTCCTTATAGGATTCTGTGTCGGCGCCGGCGGGGCGGCGCTGGCCGGCTGGCCGGCTGGCGCTGCACCTGGGGCCCTGAACGGGTTGCTCGGTGTGGGTTGCGGCTGTGCTGGCAGCTGACGAGGTTGACTGTATGTCTGTTGACTCTCCTGTTGGTAGTCTTGTTGCTCGTATCCTTGAGAGTAATTCTGATAGCCCTCTTGATAGTCATACCTCGAATTATCCACATTCGATTCTTGTACAGAGTCCCCTTGACCGGGAACGTTGCTGTACTCCAAATGGTTTTTAAACTCCCCGTTCACAGGTCGTTGGTCTTGCATACTATAAGTTTGATATTCTTTATCAGGCGGGTCGGCCATCAAAATGTTTGCTTCATTCTCGAATGGCTTAAAATCGTAAATGTGCCTTAGATACATTAAGACAGGAGCGTATAATAAGTTGCTGAACGCTATAAAAAGATTTAAAGCGGTAAATCCTATCGCCTCAACGACCTCACCAGCTATGATTGGTCCGACCGCGTAAGCGAAAGAGTATGATATATCGGCTATCGCATATATACTTCCATATACTGATACATATCGCACGTCGACCAGATACCCGAGTGTAGGCAACAAGGCCGTGTCAATGAGAGCAATTCCAAAGCAAATTCCGCAAATAGGTATCATAAGCATTTTATATGAGTTGGCGAAAGGAATAATAAAACAACAAAGACCTTCCAGCGCCAATCCACCGGCGGCCATTAACCACTGATGCTGAGGATATTTTTTTGCCATTTTGACTGTAATCACAACACCTAGAACATGTGGGAAAAATGCCGGCAGCCAAATCATTCCAATTTTCCAGTTGTCTTTTGTGAGATTGTCTTCCATCCAAAGAGAAATTGTAGGTTCGAGGAAAGCTAACGCAACATTAGACATCATAAGAGCTCCAGCACAAACTGCGATATAAGGATCCATTAAAAGCTTCCATATAGGCGTGCCTGCAGGTTTGGGTTGAGAAGCTTCTTTCATCTGCGTCTTTAGTGGTTTCATAACTAGAAGCAACATAAATCCATCCATCAGAGATATTAAAGCGAGAATTAGGAAAGGTACTTCTTTACCTGCAAATTGATATAAAGCCCCTCCAAAAGGCGGTGCAACTAAGCAGCCGAAGCTGATAAATGCAAGCGCGATACCCAAAGCCTTTGAACGTTCGGCTTCTTCGGTGAATCTGTCAGCTATCATAGCTAAACCTGAAGTATCAGCAAAGGCAGATCCTACGCCTTGAAGACTTCTTGCAAAAAACAGCATGCCGTAGCTTCGTCCACATGCGAATATAGATGTTGAAAGAAACATTATGATAAGTCCAAACATCATGGGAATATCATATCCTATTCGGTCAATTAAGGCACCGGAAAAGGGGTTAATCATCAGTTGTACAATTGCCTTAGAAGCGAAAAGAACTCCAGTTGCTGACTCTTGCCCTTCATGTGAAGCTGGTATAATTTTAGTTGGTATAATTGTTCTATTTCCTTCTCTTATAGGTGGTAAAGTCACTACGTGATCGTAGCCTGCCTCTCCCCATGCACCGATATAGCGCAAATAGTCTGGAATGATCGGCACTATGACCATGTAAAGCATGTTGTCCAGCAAAAGGGCTATCGAGACTATTACTAAGATGATTTTTCTCTGAGAAGTCGGCTCTTGAATCTTTTCCCATAATATCTCCCGCACTTCCTTGACCTCGAGATTTACAACGGGGATGACAGAATTGTCGATCTTTTGCCATATTGTTTGCGGTCCCTCCGCCATTTTGGTAGCCTTTTATATAATTCTAAATGCAAAAACCTATGGTCATGGTCCTGTCTTGTCTCTTCTCATTGAACATTAACGCGTTGCCCCTCGCCGCAACCCTCGAATGGGACTTCGGAACCTGACAACAGACAGAAATGATCATTTAGTTATCATTTCATCTTCGCGATAATTGAAAAAGCCCGCGGGAGGCGTCGGTTTCAAAAGGAATGTGAGTCGATCTTTGTTTCTGTAAGTTGACATGGTTCCTCTATCCCAAATAAAAACATATCCTTAACTGGCAAAGACGATTCAGAGTCCTTTTGAATATTACACTATAAACACAAAAAATATTATAATTTATATTAATTAGGCTTAGATTGAAGAGGTAGCTTTTCAGACTATATTTATAAAATAGCTAACTTTAATTTTGTATCTAAATGAACTAACGAATTTTAAAAACTTTCCACTGACTACAATAATTAACATCCTTCATTTCTACAATACGTTGCATAAATAGTAGATTTATTGCCCTCGACACAAGCAGCGTGTCATCGAAACTCTAACGACTTGTTTAGCTACAATCCAATTTTCGTCGTCAAGCATCGGCAAGCAACCTCATTATGCGCACAAAGGGGATTTCCCTTATTTTATTATTTTGCGGAAATTGAAAACTTTTTCCGATAAGCATCTTGCAACGATTACTTGAATCATTTTTAATGCTATTAGAATTATGAATATTTTATATTTTATCTTCACATTTAAATAAAATAAGATAATTAATTAGTGACACATACGTATGTACGATATGTATTATCATTAAATTACTGGAATAAGAACGTTGAAATTTGACATTTCCTTGTTGAAAGTGTAGAGGAGTACGAGGACGAGTCATCAGACATGACCGGATGTTCTATTTTAGGTCTGAAATTAAGGGCCGTCGATTTCTGATTTTCTATATTGTAGACTAGCGCTAGTAGCTATTCGTTTATACGTAATTTATTTCCTAAACCCTCCCAATTTCAATGTAGCGGAAAATCCTTTAAGGGCACCGTCTAAAGAATACGACGAAAGAATTTCAATGACGATAAAGTTAACAAAAACGCGGCGGAAGGATTGCTTCACGCTCAATAGGACGGCAATTTACGTCGACATCACTAGAATAAATGTAAAGAAACGTCAAAATAATATTCCTTCTATTGAAAATAAAAATAATAATAGGAGTCCTATCATTATTTATAACTTTTGTCTATCTATTTGGATAAAGTGCGGCGTTAGGTTACGCCACCTAACACGTTTCTCTCTCCCTATCCCATGTTAAGCAAAAAGTTTATAGCAAAGTAGTATTGTTACAAAAATAGAATTTTCCTTTCGTTCTTTATTGATTGAAGTAATTTAGTTTATCTTGAGGTAAATCTTGGAGGGCGTCACGCGACGGCAACTCACCGTTAGACCAGGTCAAGGCTGACTCGGTTAAAATTACAATTCGTGCTTTCCTTCTTAGTAAAGAGACGCAACACAACCAACCTCTAGAGCGCAAGAATTACATATACATAGAGTATATCCTACATAAAGCAAGTTGGAAGGAACCAAGTAATAGGACACTTTGTTTCCTATTTTTCGCTCAATGTTCTTGTTGAGTGGCGCAACTTAACACCGCACAAATATATATACCGCTGGAGCAAAGTTTATTTCAAAAGCACGTTAAATGAGATTATTAAAATAATATTATTTTATTTAGAATTATGATATCATAATTCTTAAAAAGATTATTTTTTTACTTTACACACGCACTTAATCACGGCAAGTGACCTATATTTACTGACAAATCGAAAATAGGCTTAATACGAGATAACGAGAGAACGTTCTTATAATGTCAGCTTTTGCAGCAAAAAATGTATGTCGAGAGTCGTCGTCTGAAGGGCGCTCGTGCCGAGCCGGTCGCGCCAGCTACCGTCGTAATAAAATATACGATAAAAAAAACGTTTTATACTATAATCATATATTTATTTTATAAGACCGTAGTGGCCGAGTGATGCAAGGGTGCGAGTATCAACGGAACGATTGTTGGTCCGCTTCTCAATGGGAGAAATGAAATAATTAATATTTTCATTTTCTCACTCTGGTAACAAGGCAAAGCGCGGAGTTGAGTTGTGCCACTCAACATACAATGCCCCAGAATTCACCCGGAAAGTGGAGAACGGAAGTATCTCTATAGGAACGGGGTGTCACAACGCTCAAAATTATATTCAACGTCACATTTAAAACATAGAAACAAAAAAATGTACAAAATGTATGAAAATGGAAACATTAAAAAATAAAAGTAGCTCGATGCTTTTCTCGATTTGTAGAGCAGGCAGAGAGCACATAACGTTAAGGCGTTCCGTTCCTCACTTCCCGTTTTATTTTCGAGGCATTGTGTTCAGAGTGGCATAACTCAACGCCGCAAAATGTTAATGCTTTGAACTTTGAAATTTGAACTTACAGCTTAGATAAGTTATTCTACGCAAGTGTTATAGCCCACAATTAAGTTAAAATTGTTGCTTTAGTTCTCACATATTGTATAACACGCCCGTAGAGCACCTACGGGTCCTCCCGCAACCTCTCATCTCGGAGGGCCCTTGCGTACTACACGTGGCTAGAATTACAAGGCGGGTTGGATTTAAGTGTAAGTCGATATTTTTGTTTGAGCTACGATGTTTAAGTTTATTGAATAATTAATTATTTCTTATTTATTTGTATAAACAAGTATAGGAGGTTATTAAACGAAGCATTTTGTAGGTATTATTGCGACAGTGTCTGAGCGTAAACGTGATGGTTGGGATTCGATCGCCGGAGAGAAAATATTATATTAAAATTATTTTTATTTGTTCGCTCTGATAAAGAAAATACGGCGTTATATTCCGTCATTCAATACGAAATGTCTCGACAAGTGGTCGAAATAGAAGGAAAATAGAGTGTCTTAGCACTAGAATTTTTCTGGCCACCCTGCTGTACACCTCAAAATGTGAATCTGCTGTTTTTAAACTGATAGTGGAAGCAGTATTAAATAAGAACGAAGTATTGTCCTACTAGTCTACTATATATGGGGTAAATAATAATGAGAAGATAAACGTTAAGTGTTTAAGAAAGAAAACAAGAAATACGTTGATTCACCTGTTCACTAAATCCTCTAAAAACACAGCGGTACGTGAGGAAAATATAAATAATTAGTGCCCCCTAGATGGTCCGCGCCCCTGGCGCCCCCGGCGCCCTCGCCGAGCCTCGCCCTAACGGGATTATATTGGAGGTAAACAGACGTATTAAAATGGAATGAAATTGCAATTTCTATGGTAGTACCGCACCCTGTCGCGTACAGACACAGGAGGACTACCTCTAATAGCTTATTTGATTTTCAATGAGGGATAGTGTCTTAACACCAGATACCCTCTGCTTACTTTAACTGTATACGGGATCACCCAATTTTCGAGATATTGCGCGATCAATAGCGGAATTCAACGTTCAACTCTTTCTCTTGTTGCCAGAGCGAGGAAATGAGAATACCTCGAGTGGGAATTAAAATCTCTTACAGTCAGAAAACACTTCACATAGAATATTATGATTTATAAGAAATATTTGAACCATTTTTGTAGCAAATTGAAGGCACCCTAACACTGTACATATACATCGTGCCGTGTCGGCGTCTTCAAAGGGCAGGTGAGGTAATTCACTAGGGCGCACCACCCCCTGCTGACTGACCCACTCCACTAGCACTTGCACTCTATTCATATAGAAATAAAGTTGACTTTCAATTAAATTTGGTTATATTTATGCTGTATCTCGTTAAATAAAAGTTCCTATCCAGACAGAACCTTCGATGGTTTGTAATGTTGTAAAGCTTTTAGTATGTGTTTTTTTTTATAGCCGCTATGATGCGGAGAAGGTCATTACTTGAATTAAAATAAATTGTGAATTCGATCTTCACACGTGGGAATGAGCTCTATTCATTCTCCTTGATCCTCGTTTTGGTAATAAGAAAAAGCGCGGCCTTGAGATCCCCAGTAATATCTAGAAAATTCGGCAGAAACTGGGAAAGGAGTGTCCCAACACTGGATACCATTTATCTACGCTGCTGTGCGGGACTGTAGGAGTACAGCGTAAAGCTATTAAACAAATATTATGTTGGTCCTTGTGATGGGAAGTAATATTGAATTTTCAAAGTAACATAATGGTTTTTGGTACAATCGCTGTCGGCGACAGTCCCGTGGAGATGAGAGCACAAAGGGACTCCGCGGTAACCCCCGGGCTGCGGTAACTACATGTTTTGTTTATAAAATTGGGAAAAGAAATTTGGTAAAGTTTTACCTGTTATTTAAAAAATAGATAGTTTTGAAGTGATACTCGTAGACAACGATTTGTTTTAAATGAAACTTTGTCTTTAATGGTCCAATTATCAAGAGCTAGATAACATCACGTTAATAATTTTGATGTAACCCTCTGTACCTGGTAATCCCAGGTTACTTAGTTACTTTTCTTAGAATAAATAATTCTTAGTTATCCACATATCTAAGTTGACCACGCGGGCGAAGCCTCTGTTAAGACCTAATTATACCCATTTCTACAAAATACAACAATTTACAACATTTTTAGGCAACAACTTACTATTATTTAACATTATTTTGACAGTTCAGACATAAACTAAATGCGCAGGGGTGGAAACTTTCCGTTTTTTGCCAATAAATTTCCAACCCGCCCTATCTACATCGCTACGTAACGACTCCCGGCGGCGATAGGGCACGGACACTCGACCTTTGTCTCGTTTTACGCCTTTTGTGTTAGAACTGAAGAGCTCCGTAGTACGGCGCTTGTATACAACTTGTAAAATCGAGTTAAAGTGGTAGTTTGTTATTTTATACCTAAGCTCCGTACTGGGAAAGCGCCAGCAACAGCATACTATGTTTTCTTTGAAAATAAAAATAGGCTATTCTTCATTTTAACATATTGTTCATCCTCCTGTGCTAGAATCGAATCCACAACCACCGCATTTTCAGACTGTGTGCCACTGCACCTTTATCAAAATGCTTACTAACGTAAATACAATAAAGATTTGTATCCTATTATCCTTATAGATCAAAGATAAAAGACGAACACACCATGATGATGATGATCTAATGTAGGATGTAACTCTTACATTAGATCAGCAACAGAGATTAGAATAGACAAAATTATTATCTGCATTACAGCTTTGGAGTACATCTTCAGGAAGGCCCGCAGTCGGCTCGTATAGACCACATCATTTCGGACTTTCATTATGTGATAACTAGTGTGCCTCAAGGCGGTCTTCTATATTCTCTACTTTTTAAATATTTATTAATTCCTTTATTTTTATTATAACTTCTTGATACCAGCTTTATGCTGCCTATTTGCAGCCTTACGAACATGCTAGTAGATAAAATAGCTAAGAATATAAACTTTTTAAATGCTAACCTTTAACAACTTTTAATTTGGTCTTTTAACTACGGGATTAATGTTAGCCCTGACATTTGTCAGACTATTATTATTATACTTTGCCATACCTAACATACAAAGGAGCGATAGTAAATTCCACAAGTACCGTAAAAGATCTCTAGGTGTTGTATTTGATAATTAACTAGGAACGTTTCCTAACTAGAGCGGATATTGAACATCTATATACGTTTTATCCTAAAACGTCATGGAGTCTAGTGTTATGTCATCTTCTGTGTACTAGGGTCTATTTTTTTCCCAATTCTCCCACTTCCACTTATGCGTCGAGATGCAATTGTACTCACAATGTTTTGCCCGAACCAGATAGCTTTTTTGCAAAATACGTCTATCTATATAAATTTTCACATTCCTCCACCTATACATTTCATTCTCTCACATAAGAAGGTTGACTAGCTGATAATGCTACAGAATTTAAACGTTAAGCTCGCTTATTATACAATTTTGTACCATGTTTGTGGAACAAAGAATAGATAAATAAATATTTTTATATTTTAATTATAAAAAAAGATAAATATAAATTAAAAGACAAAAACAAAAAATAAACGTGACATTGTAGACAAATAAAGAAAAAGTTAAAAAGCTCCAAGTGACAGACTTTGAACGAAAACGTGAAATGTAAAAAAGAATAAATTACTTTCCTTCACTTTCCATTTGGAAGGGGAGAATGGGCGAAACTGGATTATATCGCCGGCGTCCTCTGGGAAGGGGGAGCGGAAAGTTGCCTAAGTCAACTGTAATCTCGTTTGACGAGTTTTGGTTGGTGTGCGGCGACGAGTTACGACTTAATACATCCAAGAGTATATCTTTGCCACGGTTAGAGGTATTGTTAGCTTTTAATTTAGAGTTTATTAGATTAGGTTAACACAACAACAAACATACTAGATTGTTTTCTTAGCTAAATTTGTTATATACATGTAATATAATAACTGCTGTTTTATTTAATACAAGACAATACAAGACTAATGCACGGAGATTATTTAGGAGAAAACACACTGCACAAAAGAAGGCATAATAAATATTATTATATTTCAGTAATATTTCACAGTGGTTATGTTTTTGCTTTTGTGGTTTTTTTTCACTATTGTAGCCGTCATGGCGTAGGTTTGTTACATTCGAGTGGTGTTCAGTGGTTGCAGATTGGTGGCAGATCAGTTAAGTGAAGACATATATAAAACTGATGGAACTGGGAACGCACATCTGGGAGCTTCAGAAGTTCTATGAACTCTCTACTAGAGAAGATAAATAAAAACAAGCCAAATAACCCAAGATATCTCACTTTTTCAAGCCAAAGAGCAACTAGATTTCAAACATGACTAAGACATTAGTAATACTGATACCTCGAGTAGCAGTGGGAGGAGCAGTAACTCGTAACTACTAATACACAAAATTATAAAGTAAATACACAAAATAGGAATCATATTAGTTTTCTTTTATTATTAAAGCGATTTCGAGAACCCTGAACTAACAAGCTAACATATTTAACATTATTCTGAGTCGGTCCGTGCGACCCGCCCACTCCCACTCAGCTCTAATTCCCGTTGAGAATGTTTAATTTATATTCCTTTGCTTTGTAAAGAGCTCTTTCATAATAAATCAACGTATACTCGTATTTAGCTCGGGGTTGTTTTAGTATTTATATTACGAAGGAATCGATTATACTAATTGATGAAAGGAATGATCATTAAAGTTAATTACGCCCAAGTAGCGTAAAGCATTATATGATATTATTTTTAAATACTAATAATTACTCGCAGGTTATTTGCAGTCGGGCTGTCCGTGGGGAACAGCGTGTTTCAACATTAGGTTCCCCTTGAGTAACCTGCTACAAGCTATATACAACGTGAAGGTTCATTAAAGAAGTATCCACAATTTTATGAAACGCGTAAATAGTACGTCCACAATATAACACTAATTGGAGAGTCACTACAACCATTAAATTTGCACGGACCAGGGGCGCAGGGCCGACGCGTAATTGCTCGCCGTGGAACTGGGGGGACTGATGGGGCTGGGGGGGCCTGGGGTGAATAGAGCCATTTCTCTTGGACGTGAAAATAGTAGGGTTATAACATTTTAAACCTTACCTCAAACGGCTAAGGTGTTCAGTTGGCTGAAGTTACTCTCAACGTTACAAAGTGGATACTGTTACAAAAAATGTAAAGAATCATTTATTTTTAGAATTGGAAACAAATAATATTTAGGTTGTTTGGGGTGCGACTGTAAACCGACTGGTTATGGGTTCGATCCCCACTCGAGTTAATAAAATATTTATTTATAATATATATTTCCACTTCTTCGCTCTGTTTGTCTTAACACTAGGTTCTCTCTGAATACACTGCTGTGTGCGAGGTACAGCGTTGAGCTGATTTATTTATTTATTTAACATTTTATAATCAGTATGGATTAGTTCAATGAAAGTAACGTCTTATTTTTTTAGCTCCGAGCTGTATGATCTAACGTC
>FAPP01003198.1:0-31153 GCA_001485965.1 Heliconius ismenius | reverse complement strand
AATTTTTGTGGTTGGCGCCTTATTTTTCGAAGAGGTTACTTTTGTTCCCGCCGTTTATTCGGTTATAGGTGGGTGAGATGAACGAATGTCCCACTCCCTTTTTTACTAAAAAAACTTTTGATGGCTGGGACTTTACAACTATTTTTTATATTTTCGCTAAAAAATAGTTTTTTTATTTTCATCTTTAGTAAAACTTAACATTTTCAAAACAGTCTTAAATAGACAAAAAAAGATCATCTAAGAATAGAAAACTATTCAGAAGATGATTCTTTTTTGCGGAAAGCTACTTTCCACTCCCCTATTGCCATATCTATTGATATTTTTAGAACCTCTCTATGGGTTCCTAAAGTTTATTTTTATCTTTATGCTTGCTCATTGACGATAAATGTAAATTCACATTCACACACTTTTTTATCGTCAACAAAAGCTTCAGAAATCGCAGTCCCTACAGGTCCTTTCATTTTGATGATCTCAAAATGACACTTCATCACATCCCCAGGAACGACTTTTTGACGGAATTTTGCTTTGTTGATCCCACCGATATACGCACGTTTCCCTAGGAACTCTTCTGATTTTAAAATCAAGATCGAACCTGCTTGTGCAAGGGTTTCTAGGATCAACGCTCCGGGCATGACAGGATTGTCAGGGAAATGACCTTGGAAAAAATCTTCATTGATCGTTACATTTTTTGTTGCAATGATCTTCTTTCCTGAATCGATCGAATCCACGTAATCGATGTAACAAATTGGGTAACGGTTTGGAATAAGATCCATTACTTCCGTTGCTGATAATGCGTATGACATAGTTTACTCCTTCTTTCGGGCAATTGCCGTAATTAATACTTTGATTATCAAAGTATCATATTCTTGATTATTTGGCAATCATTTTTTATTCATCAAAAAAATAGTTTGACAATCAAAGCATTTTATTGAATAATAAGAAATCAAGAAGTTATTTTTTGCACTTATATTATCGTCAAACAAAACTTTTATTGAATCAAAGGAGTGTCTATATGTCTTTTTTAGAAGGAAAAAAAATCGTGATCATGGGTGTTGCGAATAAACGCAGTATTGCTTGGGGTTGTGCAGAAGCAATGATGCAACAAGGCGCTGAGATCATCTATACGTACCAAAATGAACGGATGAAGAAATCGCTAGTAAAATTAGTCGGTGAAGATGCCTTCACTGTAGAGTGTGATGTTGCTAGCGATGAGAGCATCGAAAAAGCGATGGATACGATTGGTGAATATGCCGGTGAGATCCATGGTTTGGTCCACGCTGTTGCTTATGCCAACAAGGAAGAGCTTTCAGGTAATGTTTCTGATATTTCAAGAGATGGTTATCAATTAGCACAAGACATCAGCAGCTATTCATTGATCGCTGTATCGAAGTATGCCCAAAAGTACTTAGCTCCCAACAGCGGCATCGTAAGTATGTCTTATCTTGGTTCACAACGAGCGATCCCTAACTATAATATGATGGGAATCGCAAAAGCTTCACTAGAAGCTGCCATTCGCTACTTAGCCGCTGAATTCTCACCTAAAGGAATCCGTGTCAATGGGATCTCTGCTGGTGCGATCAAAACGTTAGCAGTGACTGGTGTGAAGGATTACCAAAAATTGATCGAGTTATCCGAATCACGCACACCTGATCAACAAGGTGTGACGATCGAAGAAGTCGGAAACACTTGTGCTTTCTTGATCAGCCCCCTATCTAGCGGGATCATCGGAGATATCATTTACGTAGATAAAGGTGTTCACTTATCTTGATCCAATAAAAAATCAGCCCTCCAAAGTGAGAGCTGATTTTTTTGTGGTTATTTTTAAAGCCAGTCATTATTCGACGACTTTGATCCATCCTTCTGGTGCTTCGATATCCCCAAACTGGATACCCGTCAATTCTTCATATAAGCACTTAGTTACTGGTCCTACTTCTGTCTCACTGTAAAAGACATGTAAATCATTTTTATAGTAGATTCCACCAATCGGTGAAATCACCGCTGCGGTTCCACACGCACCTGCTTCTGCAAATTGATCAAGTTGATCGATGTAGATATCTCCCTCAACTGCTTTAAGCCCCAAACGTTCTTCCGCAATCTGCAACAAGGAATACTTCGTGATACTTGGTAAAATCGAAGGCGATTGCGGTGTGATGAACTGATTGTCTTTAGTGATACCAAAGAAATTCGCCGCGCCGACTTCTTCAATTTTTTTGTGTGTCGCTGGATCTAGGTAAACGCAATCTGAATAATTTAATTCTTTCGCTTCAGTCCCTGGTAATAGACTTGCTGCGTAGTTCCCTCCTACTTTGGCAGCTCCTGTTCCATTAGGTGCCGCTCGGTCATAGTCAGAAACGATAAAGTTCGTTGGTTTTAATCCACCTTTGAAATAGGCTCCTACAGGCGTACAGAAAACAACAAACAAATACTCAGGCGCTGGATGAACACCAATGTTTTCTCCAACCCCGATCAGGAAAGGTCGTAAATACAACGTTGCTCCTGAACCATAAGGTGGCACAAAGGCTTCATTTGCTTTTACGACTTCTTTCACTGCATCAACAAACATTTTTTCTGGAACCATGGGCATCAATAAACGTCTGGCACTCTGGTTCAAGCGACGACTGTTTTGCTCTGGACGGAATAAATTGACCTTTCCATCTTTTCTGCGATAAGCCTTTAATCCTTCAAAGCACTGTTGGCCATAGTGAAGTGCGGGCGATCCTTCATGAAGTGACAGATAATTATCCTCGGTCAATTCGCCTTTTTCCCACTCTCCATCTTTCCATTTGGCAACGTAGCGCCAAGGTGTTTTGATGTAAGAAAATCCTAAGTTATCCCAATCTATTTGCATGTTCATACCACCAATCGTCAGTTTTGAAATATTTTAGCACTATCTCTCCCATTTGTCATCGTTTATTTTAATCACTTGTTATTGCAAGTGTGATTGGTAGCTTATCTAATGATTTATTTTGATTTTTATGCTGTTCTTGTTACAATACAAAAGAGACTAATTAGAAAAGGGGATTTTATGTTTTCATTCATTGCAACAGCAGAAACAACAAGCTCAACTGGAGAAAATTTGACTAATCAAGCGGTTAGTCAACTCAATGCGTTCCAACGTTTTTGGAATAATATTGATTGGGATGGGATTTTTTCTACAATGATCCAAAAAGGATTATTCCTTATTTTTTTGATTATTCTTTTTGGCCTCATCAATCGAATCGGTAAATACTTGATCGACAAATCTTTTAAACAATATTCAAAAAAAACCGTTCTTAACGGTAGCCGCTTAAAAACGTTACAAAGTCTTTTAAATACCATTTTCAATTATACGATTGGCTTTTTCTTTATTTATGCCATCCTATCCGTGATCGGTGTGCCGATTGGTTCACTATTAGCCGGAGCAGGGATTGCCGGAGTAGCCATCGGTTTAGGGGCACAAGGCTTTATGAGTGATGTGATCACTGGCTTCTTTATTATCATGGAACAACAAATGGACGTTGGCGACTATGTCAAATTAACGAATCTTACCATCGAAGGAACCGTGGTATCCGTTGGTATCCGGACACTGCAACTCAAAGGTGTTGACGGTACCGTTCATTTCATTCCAAACCGTAGTATCACAACGATCAGTAACCTCTCTCGTTCCAATATGCAAGTCGTTCTTGATATTCGGATCGTTCCGGAAGAAGGCTATGATAAGATCTATGAGATCATTCAAAAAGTTAATGAAACGTTAGCTGTAAAATACGAAGAGGAATTACAAACTGAGCCATCGATCTTTGGATTAGTCGATATCGGCAACAGCAACTTTGCGATTCGGACGATTTGTTACGTTTTAAATGGTAAACAGTTCGAATTGAAAGAAGAATTTTTGAGTTCATATGTCAAAGAACTGACAGCTGCTGGTTACAGCATCCCAAATACACCAATCGTGTTGAAATAGTTTATGTAGTGTCTACGCTGGGAGTGGGACATTAGCCCTCTCCTACCATCTAAAACCGAATGAACAGAAGTGTTTAGGTTTGACCTCTTTTTTTAATCATTAGAAAAATGTCTAAAATGACTAAATTATTTGATTCTCAGGACAAACTTTATTACCACTCTTGCCATTCCTTAATACTTCAAATGAAGCGACGTCCAGAAGTTAGAAATATAATCTAACTTTTAGGCGTCGCTTCATTTGTTTTATGTCTTTCTATTTTGTGAGTAGGATCAATTACCTTTAACTAACGATATCGATTCTTTCTCTTAAATCATCTACATCTATTTTTGGTGATACAATATTTTGACGTTCTAATTCGTGTACCATGTAATTGACTGCTTTCAATAACTCTTTTCGTGTGATGATTCCTTTGAACACTTTATCCTCTGTGACGACTGGCAAGAACGAAGCATCCACTAGTAAATGAAGAACTTCTTCTAGTTCCCAATTTTCATCAATGGTTGGTACATCGGTTTCCATTACATCAGCAACTGTTAGGCCTTCTAATGGTTCCATACTGATTGTTTGTAGGTCCATCATCTTATTGACAACATTCGATAGACTGACTAGACCAACAAAGCGATCATCTTTCCCTAAGACAGGGATTTTAGTGTAGCCAACTTTCGATAAAACTAATAGTCCATGCGATAACGGATGTTGATACATAACATTTGCCACGTTTTCTGCTGGAACCAAAAATGTTTCTTGATTTTGCAGTAATAACTCTCTTACAATTGGTCCAATCATGTATTGGCCCTCCATTTCAAATTCTTTCAATATCTCTATTTTACCGAAAACGGATGCAAAATCTATACAAACATTTCTTTTTTTAGCAAAAATTAGAGTTTGTTTGTCAGCGTTTATATTCAAATGCCATGTTATCGATTTTTTTGTGTGATCGATTATAGTATTGGACAGCAAGTGTCTCTTTCGTACTCTCAATGATTGCGTAAGCTGGGATTTGGATCATTCCTCGAGGTTGGGAAATGCTTCCTGGATTTAAGAACAAGATACCTTCTTCAAATTCACACCCTAGTTGATGGGTGTGCCCAAAAAGAGCAATCGTTGCTTGTTGCTCTTTTGCTTCAAGGGCTAACTGAGTCAAACCAAAGCGGACATTCGATAAATGGCCGTGCGTCATATATACCCGATCAAGCCCAGTATCTACAACTCGTTTGGTCTCAAAGTCTGTGCCGAAATCACAATTGCCTTGTACACCGAGATAAGTTTCCCAAACTTCATCTGTTGCGTCAAGTTCTGAATCGCCACAATGAAAGAAATAATCAACTTGATTTTGATACTGGGTCAGTAATTCTTTGATGATTGCTCGATCCCCATGGTTGTCACTAACGACTAAATAGCGCATCTACTCCACTCCTTCCAACCATCCCTGCCAAACTTGGCTTAGTTTTGCCATAGCCAAGCCTCGGTGACTGTGGTTATTTTTTTCTTCACTTGAGATTTCTGCCGCTGTTTGAGTGTACCCATCAGGAATGAACAAAGGGTCATAGCCAAAACCATTTTCGCCTTTAGGTATCCGACCAATTCGTCCAGGCCACTCTGCTTCCACTACTAAACTTTCTTTATTTGGCTCAGCGAAAACCAACGTACAATGAAATTGTGCGGTGCGTTCTTCATCAGCTACATCGGTTAATTCAAAAAGTAATTTTGCGTTATTTGCCGCATCACTCTTATGTTCGCCAGCAAAACGGGCAGAATAAACTCCTGGTCTACCACCTAACACATCGACTTTCAGGCCAGAGTCATCCGCCAATACTGGCTGGTTCAATACTTGAGCAATCGTTTCTGCTTTTAACCGAGCGTTTTCTTCGAATGTTGTACCTGTTTCTTCGACATCAGGTATCTCAGGATAATCAAACAATGTTTTGACTGTATAGCCTTCCTTCGCAAATAAGGTACGGAATTCTTCTGCTTTGCCTGCATTTCGAGTAGCAATCACAATCGTTTTTTCTGTCGGTTCAGGCGTAGTGTCTGACCATTCACTCAACAAAACATTTTTTTGTTCAAAAATCAGTGATTCGATCGCTGTTTTGCCATAAACAAGCATTTCGTTCAATTGTTCACCATCAAAGGTAGCTTCTTCGCCTGTCCCTTGGATTTCCACAAATTTGCCCGATTCCGTCATCACTAAGTTCATATCGACTTCTGCTGCAACGTCTTCGTGATAATCCAAATCAGTCACACATGTCCCATCAGCTAAAATCCCTACACTGATGGCGGCTAAATGTTCTTTGATTGGATCATTCGCTAACACTTTTTTCTGTAATAATTTTTCGATAGCTAATCTTAAAGCCACAAATGCACCGGTAATACTTGCTGTTCGGGTGCCACCGTCTGCTTGGATCACGTCACAATCAACGATGATACTGCGTTCACCAAGTTTCTCGAGATCGACGACCGCACGCAACGAACGACCGATCAAACGTTGGATCTCCATCGTCCGTCCACTTAACTTACCTTTGCTACTTTCACGACGATTTCTCGTATTCGTGGCGCGGGGCAACATACTGTATTCTGCTGTCACCCATCCTTTACCAGTCCCTTTTAAAAACGGGGGGACTGTCTCTTCAACCGTTGCCGCACAAATCACTTTCGTATCGCCAAAGCTGATCAAAACTGATCCTTCTGGATGCTTCAGCACATTTGTTTCAATCGTGATTTTACGTAAATCTTGGACATTTCTTCCGTCATGACGCATCATTGCTCTTTTCCTCCTAAATCAATCGATTCAACGATCAGTTCTTTTAATCCTAACCAATCTTGGGCAATCTCATGGAACATTTTAGCTGATCCTGTCGTATAAAACTGACAAAGCGTTCGGCCATTTTGTGGTGAATTACTGATTTCAAAATAGTCAAGTAACATCGAAACTTCGCCAATCGTTTCTGCTCCTGAATCGATCAGCATGACTTTATCCCCCATAACATTCTGAATGATCGGGCGAAGGAGTGGATAATGGGTGCAACCTAAAATCAAGGTGTCGATCCCTTTTAATTCTAATGGAGCCAAAGTTTGGGCCACGATTTTTTTAGCGACTGATGATCGGTATTCTTTACTTTCTACGACTGACACAAACTTTGGACACGCCAAGCTGGTGACTTTCAGTTCGGGTGCTTTATCCAGCAAGGACGTCTCGTAAGCGGCACTTTTGACGGTTCCAATTGTTCCAATCACCCCTACTCGGTGATTTTTCGTTTGTTTGACTGCCGCTCTCGTTCCTGGCAAAATCACACCGATCACTGGAATCGAGAGTGTTGCTTTGATTTCTTCTAAAGCGACCGCAGTTGCCGTATTACAGGCAATCACAAGCATCTTTATGCCTTTTTCAACTAAATAATTCGTCATTTCCCATGTATAAGCGATCACTTGCTCTGCTGGTCTTGGTCCATATGGACAGCGCGCGGTATCGCCAACGTATAATATGTTTTCATTCGGCAATTGCTTCAATGCTTCTTTGACGACTGTAAGACCGCCAACTCCTGAATCAATAAAACCGATCGGACGTTTATCTGTCAATCGAATCATCCTTTTTCAAAAAAATTCTACCTTCTATATTGTGGACTTTTTGACGTGATTTATCAAGTCCTACAATCTGCTTTCCTGCTCTTTTCCCACATGACGACTCAACACGTGTCCCGATGGTTTTTTTGGATAACGTAAGAAGGAATCCACAAAAAATTTTTAAAAAAATTTCGTGGATTCCTTCTTAATTCCCATTTAAAATACGATTTTTTCTACTAATAACTATACTTTCTTCTTTCTAGGTAAGAAGAAAGTAAAGAAAGTGCGTAACATACGACAAAATACATGAAAGTCATCATAACGAACATTGGTAAGACATAATTGGTATTTTGACCGTAGACGATCCGCGCTTGGTGTGTCAATTCTGGCAACGAGATGATCACCGCTAAAGAAGTGTCTTTGATCAACGAGATCAACTGACTGACGATAGCAGGGATCATTGACTTAAATGCTTGCGGCATGATGATCGTACGCATCGTTTCCACATAGCTTAATCCCGTGGAAAGCCCTGCTTCCATCTGACCTTTCGGCACAGCATTCAAACCTGCACGGAAAATCTCTGATAACATGGCCGATTCAAAAATCGTCAATGCTGCAACTGCTGACCAAAAGATGTTCATTTGGATACCGATTTGCGGTAAAGCAAAATAAGTGAAAAAGATGATCAGCAATAATGGCAGATTACGAATGATGTCGATAATCAAACCTACTATTTTTGATAAATAAGGAATACTCGCAAAACGAAGAACACCTGTCAGCCCACCGATCAGAAAACTAAAAATGATGGAGAAGAGCGAAACTTCGATCGTTACTTTTAGTCCTTCCAGTAAAAAGCGAATATTCATCCATGAAAATGCACCACTAAAATCCATTGAGATTCTCCTTTCTATGAACGAACTGCCCATTTTTTCTCAAGATAAACCATCAAATAAGACAATGGTAAGGTAATGATCAAGTAAAATAAACCGACGATGATATAGGTATCAAACGTGTTGAAAGTTTCACTGGCGATCAAATCCCCTTGATACATGATATCCAAACCAGCAACAATTGCTAAAATCGATGAATTTTTGACCAAATTGATAAATTGATTGCCTAATGGTGGGATAACGATTTTAAATGCCTGTGGCAATACGATGTAACGCATCGTCTCTGAGTAAGTAAATCCTGATGAAAGACCAGCCTCCATTTGACCTTTTGGCACAGTTTGGATGCCCGAACGAACGGTTTCTGCAATAAATGCGGAAGTATAGATCGTCAGCCCGATCGTTCCTGCTTGAAAACCATCAAAGCTGATCCAATAAAGTGGTAATACGACATAGAAGAACATCACGATGATCAATAACGGGATATTCCTAAAAAATTCAACATAGGCTTTCGCTAAACCACGAATCCATTTATTGTGTGACAATTGAAAAATCGCCATCAACGTTCCGATGATCAAACTGAATAAAAGTGCCAAGACACTTGATAGGATCGTTACTTTAAATCCATCAAGGAAGGCTGGCCCATAAGTTTGTATCAATTCACTCATTGTATTCCCTCCTTAATCAATTTTTCCCTGAGTCGTATCTGGGAACCATTTTTCATAAATCTTATCGTAGGTGCCGTCTTCAACCATTTCCGCTAATGCTTGGTTGACTGCATCTAAGAAATTTTCTTGTCCTTTGTTGATTGCAATACCATAAGGCTCTTTGGTAAATGTTCCACCTGCTAATTCATAGCTAGGGTTCTCCGCTGCCATTCCGAGTAAGATCGCATTGTCTGTCGTCATGGCATCACCTTGCCCCGATTGTAAGGCAGTAAATGCTTCTGCATAGTTCTCTAACTCCAAGATCCGCGCATCAGGTGCATGTTCTCTGATGTTGGCAGCTGAAGTCGAGCCTTTTACCGCTAGAACAGTCGTTTCAGCGTTTAAATCCTCCACACTTTTGATGGGACTACCCTTTTCAACGAGCAATGATTGTCCGGCGTCAAAATAAACTGAAGAGAAATCGACTTGCTTTTTACGTTCTTCGGTAATCGTCATCGTCGCAATGATGGCATCGATATTCCCATTTTTTAATAATGGGATTCTTGTTTTAGAAGTGACTTCGACAAACTCTGCTTTTCCGTCCTCTCCTAAAATCTTCTTCGTGATTGCTTTGGCGATATCGATATCAAACCCTTGAACAGTGCGGCTTTCGATATCCATCATCCCGAACAATCGTGTATCGTATTTGACACCCCAAATGATCTCGTTCGTTTCTTTACTACGAGTCAAAATATCTTTTTCTGCCAAACTGCTACCTTTACAGCCGCTCAATACTAGAAATACTAGCCCAAAAAGAAATAATAAACGAGTGAATGTTGTCTTACGCATATCGTTCCTCCTATCAATGATTGATTACTTTACTGATAAATTGTTTTGCACGTTCCTCTTTTGGATCATCGAAGAAATTGCGTACATCGCGACTATCTTCTAATACTTGTCCGTCCGCCATAAAAATGACACGGTCTGCCACTTCTTTCGCAAAGCCCATTTCGTGTGTGACTACGATCATTGACATGCCATCTCTTGCCAATTTTTTCATTACGTCCAATACATCACCAATCATCTCTGGGTCCAAGGCAGATGTTGGCTCGTCAAATAACAGCATTTCGGGATTCATCGCTAAGCCGCGAGCAATCGCTACACGCTGTTGTTGTCCACCAGATAACATGGAAGGATAGGAATCTTTTTTATCTAGCATATTGACTGTCTTTAAAAACTTTTCCGCATTTTTTACAGCAGTTGCCTCATCTTGTTTTAATACTTTGATTGGTGCCAATGTGATGTTTTCTAAAACTGTTTTATTGGGGTAAAGATTAAAATGTTGAAAGACCATTCCGACATTTTTTCTAATCTCCGTCAATTTTGTGTTTTTATCGCGAATATCGACATCATTGATCAAAAGCTTTCCTGAAGTGATTGTTTCCAAGCCGTTGATACAGCGAAGCATCGTACTTTTTCCTGATCCTGATGGACCAATGACAACGACAACTTCCCCTTTTTCAAACTCAAGATTGATGTTTTTCAACGCATGGAATTTGCCGTAATACTTTTCCACGCTATCAAATTTAATCATTGTCATAACATTACACTCCCATTATTATTTAGTAAGATTTCATTTAAAGATATATAATAGAACACATTATATCCGAAAGCGAAGCAACTTGTAAAGTTTCCAAGAAAATTCCTTTGTCCGTTTTCTTTTACCATTTGTATAAATAACGATTTCCTGACTGATTTTTTCAATGATTTTCGGTTTATCCTGTTGTTAATTCTGCAAAAAAACGGTAAGATATTAAGTATTAGTCTTAGAAATTACAAAGAGGTGTTCTTTTTTGAAAAATATTATTTTAACAGGAGACCGTCCTACTGGCAAACTACACTTAGGCCATTATGTCGGGTCTTTGAAAAAACGTGTAGAAATGCAAGCGGATGAGAACAATCAGTTGTTCGTAATGATCGCAGATATGCAAGCCTTGACTGACAATGCGAAAGACCCTGAAAAAGTGTCTTCCAATGTATTAGAAGTTGCTTTAGATTACTTATCGGTTGGTTTAGATCCTGCCAAATCAACATTGTTTATCCAGTCGCAAATCCCTGAATTAGCTGAGTTGACAATGTATTACTTAAACTTAGTAAGTATTGGTCGTGTGCGTCGTAACCCGACTGTTAAAACGGAGATCGAGCAAAAGAAATTTGGCGAAAGTGTCCCAACAGGCTTCTTTATCTACCCTGTCTCACAAGCTGCTGACATCACTGCGTTCAAAGCGAATCTAGTGCCAGTTGGTGAAGACCAAAAACCAATGTTGGAACAAACGCAAGAGATCGTCCAAAGTTTCAATCACACTTATGGAGAAGTACTAGTTGAACCGAAAGCCGTCTTCCCTCCTAAAGGAATGGGTCGTTTACCTGGGATCGATGGTAACGGAAAAATGAGTAAATCATTAGGAAATGGCATCTACATTTCTGACCCTGCGGATGTTTTACAGAAAAAAGTGATGAGTATGTATACTGATCCAAATCACATCCATGTCCAAGATCCAGGACAAGTCGAAGGCAATATGGTCTTTACGTACTTAGATGTTTTTGGTACAGACAAAGAAGCAATCGAAGAGATGAAAGCCCACTATCGTCGTGGTGGACTCGGTGACGTGAAAATCAAGCGTTACTTGATCGACGTATTAGAAGCAGAGTTCGCACCGATCCGCGCACGTCGTGAAGAATTGGCGAAGGACCCACAAGCCGTGATGGATATCTTACGTCATGGTAGTGAAGAAGCGGCTAAAGTTGCGGCAGCCACACTTTCTGAAGTGAAAGCGGCAATGGGCATCAATTATTTCAATCAGTAATCACACAAAAAAGCTGGAACAAAAATCATTGAATGATTTTTGTCCCAGTTTTTTCTTCTATTATTAAGGTTTAACGAATACTTGCATCAACTGTTTCTGTCAACGCCTTTTCAACCTTGCTCATTGCTTGGTTGATTTCTTCATCTGTCAACGTTGCTTCGGGATTTTCAAAGCTTAACGTATAGGCGACTGATTTATGCCCTGCTTCAATATTTGCTCCTTGGTAGACATCGAATAGTTCGACATTTGTCAAGAATCGGCCAGCAGCTGCTTGGATTGTGCGAACGATTTCTTGATTCGTCACTTGTTCAGCTACTAACATCGCAATGTCACGCGTCACACTTGGGAATTTTGTGACTGGTCGGAAAGTGATGCCTTTTTGTGATGCTTCCACAACTGTGGCTAAATCAAACTCTGCCACATAAGTTTCTGGAATATCGTAAGCTTTAGCAGTCATAGGATGCACTTGACCAACAAACCCGATCATTGTTTCACCTAAATAAATGGCCGCCGTCCGACCTGGGTGAAGTTCATCGATCGTTGTCAACGCTTGATAAGTGATTTCCTCATTGATGGAAAGTTGTTCGAATACATTTTCTAATATTCCTTTTACTGTAAAGAAATCAACCGCTTGTGGCTTACTTTGCCAACTCTTCTCTTCCCATGTGCCAGACACCGCAAGAGCTACGTGAGTGACTTCTTGTGGTAGATGAGTCAATGGATCGTTTTCTTGATAGAAGACGCGACCTACTTCATAAAATGCGACATCTGAATTTTTACGTGCCGTGTTATATTGGACGTTATCCAAAAGACCACTGATCAAGTTCATACGTAAGACAGAACGGTCTTCACTCATCGGCCAATCCAAGCGAGTGATGGCTGTTTCTTTCAAAGCGAATTGACGTGATTTATCTTCCGTTGTCAGTGCATAACTAATGGCTTCAGTTAGACCACTGCCTTCAAGTAATGTACGGATCTTTCGTGTTGTCGCTTGTTCTTGTGTCAAACTACCTGCAACTGTTTCGCCGCTTGGTAACGTTGAAGGTAAACGATCATACCCATAAATACGTGCCACTTCTTCGATGATGTCTGCTTCGATCTGGATATCCCAACGTCTTGGAGGTACAACAACAGTATAAGTTTCTCCATCGAGGTGATAGCCGAATCCTAATGCTTCAAAGATCTCACTTACTTCAGCGACATTTAAGATTGTGCCAAGGTACTGGTTGATGCGCTTCAATGTGATCTGTACTTCGACTTCTTTTGCTTGATACTCAGAACCTTTGACCGCTCCTTGTAACACTTCTCCTCCTGCTAAAGCAACGATCATCGCTGCTGCAACATCGCTTGCTTCGCCGACGGTTCCTTTATTGATGCCTTTTTCAAAGCGCGCAGATGATTCACTACGTAAATTGAAACGTTTGGCTGTGCGGCGAATCGAGATGGGATCGAATAAAGCGGATTCTAACGCAACGGTTGTCGTTGTTTCCGTAATCTCTGAGTCTTGTCCGCCCATTACTCCAGCTAAAGCCACTGGCACTTGTCCATTTGTGATGACCAAGTCTTCTGAAGTCAATGAACGCGTTTCGCCATCTAACGTCACGATGTTCTCTTCTTCTGCTGCATGACGCACCACGATTTCTTCTGAACCTAACTTATCATAGTCGAATGCATGTAACGGTTGACCGAACAATAATAAGATATAGTTTGTGATATCAACGACGTTATTGATTGGTCGGATTCCTTCATTCATCAAGATATTTTGTAACCATTGTGGACTCGGTTGGATCTTGACGTTTTCAATGATGCGGATTTGGTATGCTGGTACCAATTCTTCGTCTTCTACTTTTACCGCAATTTTCTCTGAAGCTTTACGTTCAACTTCTACTAACTTTTCATCATTGAATGTTGGTTTTTGGCGGTAGATCGCGCCAACTTCATATGCCACACCTCTCATTGATAATGCGTCGGCACGGTTAGGTGTGATCGATAGTTCGATGATAGCATCGTCCATATCTAGATAAGAAAAGACTGGTTCTCCATTGACCGCTTCTTGTGGCAAATAGTAGATGCCTTCTGAATATTCTTTCGGTACGACACTGTCAGAATAACCGATTTCTTGTAAGGCACAGATCATCCCATTCGAGACTTGTCCACGCATCTTGCCTTTTTTGATTTTGACATTGCCCGCAATCCGTGAATTTGGTAAAGCCACGATGACTTTGATTCCTGCTTTGACATTTGGTGCGCCACAAACGATTTGTGATAATTCTTCTTCGCCGATGTCGACTTGACAGATCGATAGATGATCCGAATCAGGATGTGGAATACATTCCTTCACTTCTCCGACAACGATTTTCTTCAAGCCTTCTTCAGGTACAGTTACACCTTCGACTTCGATTCCTGTGACTGACATTTTGTCTGCAAGTTCTTGCGGTGTCACATTTGATAAATCAACGTATTGATTCAGCCATTTATATGATACTAACATTCTTTTACTCCCCCTTGAACTGACTTAAGAAGCGCAAGTCATTTTGATAGAAATTACGAATATCGTTGACCCCATAACGTAACATTGCGACACGATCTGGGCCAAGTCCAAAAGCAAATCCGGAGTATTCTTCAGGATCGATCCCTGACATTTCCAAGACATTTGGATGAACCATACCAGCACCTAAGATTTCGATCCAACCTGTGTGTTTGCAGACGTTACAGCCTGAACCACCGCATTTGAAACAGCTGACATCGACTTCAACAGATGGTTCTGTAAATGGGAAGTAGCTTGGGCGTAAACGGATCTGGCGATCTTCACCAAACATTTTTTTCATCACGACTTCAAGTGTTCCTTTTAGATCACCCATCGTCACGTTCTTGTCGATCACCAATCCTTCGATTTGATGGAATTGATGGCTGTGTGTTGCATCATCAGTATCACGTCGGAAAACTTTTCCTGGTGAGATCATGCGTAGCGCACCTTTTGAAAAATCATGTTTTTCCATGGTACGTGCTTGCACAGGCGACGTATGCGTACGGATCAAGATTTCTTCTGAGATATAAAAAGTATCTTGCATATCACGTGCCGGATGGTCTTTTGGTAAATTCATTCGTTCAAAGTTATAGTGGTCTGACTCGACTTCATATCCTTCAACGATTTGATACCCCATACCGATAAAAATATCTTCGATTTCTTCCATGATCTGCGTCAAGATATGGCGTGTACCTTGTTTGACTGAGCTACCTGGAAGCGTTACATCGATGGTTTCTTTTTCTAATGCTTCATTCATTGCAGCGGTTTCCAAGACTGCTTTTCTTTCTTCGATTTCTTGTGTCAATAGATCACGGATCTCATTGGCAAAGCTTCCCACTTTCGGACGCTCTTCGGCACTTAGATCTTTCATTCCACGTAAGACCTCAGTGATCGGTCCTTTTTTCCCTAATGTTTCGACACGGATTTGATTTAGTTCTTTCAAATCCTGCGCCTGCTTGATCTTGACGATCGTTGCTCCTTTCAAGCTTTCGAGTTGTGCTTGTAAAGACATGCGATTTCCTCCTTTAAATTCAACTACAAAAAAGACCTCATTCCTATCAAGGAACGAGGTCTTCGCGTTACCATCCTAATTTACGATCCCAACGAGATCGTACACTCATTTTAATAACGACAGACATACTGCCGGTCTGAAAAATCTCTCAGACGAACTCGGAAAGTGAACTTCATTTTTCAAACACAGGATCTGCTTTCAGTCCATGGCAGATCTCCCTATACTGGTTTAGCCAAACTACTCTTTTTCGTCAACATTCTTTTTGTCTATTCAACTAAAAACTAGTGTACAAGATTTTTGATGCAAAATCAACTGCATTCTTCGGGTGTGACCCATTTCTCACTCCAAAGCTGCAACTGGACCATCGCTTTTTGTAGATCTGCCCCTTTTTCTGTCAGCATATATTCTGAACGACTGGATTCATTACACGAAAAATTACGGGTAACGATCTTTTCTTTTTCAAGCTCTTTTAATCGTTCGACCAAGACACGGTCACTGACCATCGGGATTTTTGCAGAGAGATCAACAAAGCGCTGCGGACCATTTTCGAGTAATACATCGATAATCAATCCATTCCATTTTTTCCCTAAAATCGAGAATGTTTTTTCAAATTTGGGACACAGAATGAATTCTGTCTGTGTTAGCTCCATCTTACTCACCTCTTTTCATGAGTATAGCATATTACTTACAAAGTGTAAGTCCAGTTTGCTCACTTCTTATTCTTTATTAAGATTTATTATTTTCTTCGCCTGTAACAAAACCAAAAAGACATCTTGAACGGGTTTATTCAACGCTTCACTCAATGCCCGTTGGTATAAGTTCAATTGCCCGCGGTATTTGCTGATGACCTTAGTGATTTCCTCTGGGTTTTCAGGATGTAAAATAAAATCAGTCTTGAAATCATAAAGCTGCACATACTCCCCAAAATCAAGATATCCATCGACGATCCCATGGATCAATAATTCATCGTCTTCATTCGGGTAGTGATCGAATACCTTTTCTGCTTGTAGAAGCATTGAAAATGGTTGTTCGCGTTTCACTTTTTCTGGATGTTCGATCAGTGATCGGCCAAGGGTAGATTCATAAAACCATAAGATGGAATCAATTGGCACACGTTTCGCTACTTGTTCATCGACTAAACGTTTTTTGACGAGGGTCGTCAGTTCTTTTTCGATGCTTTCTTTCGTCAACTGTTCCAATGGTAGGACTTGTAACAGAAAATGTGTTGCTGTTCCAACAGCTGCGGCAGAAACTTTGCGCTCTTTTTGTACAAAGCGTGGTTCAGCTAATTGGTCTTGCGTATACCTGAAAGGCTGAGCAAAGGCTTTTTTATCACTGCTTTCCCAAGTCAAACGTGCCTCTGGAGAGTCGTCTGGATCTTCAAACAATCGTTTGATCTCAGAAACTGATTGATAACTCGTTGTTTGTGCAGAAGCCTCATAAGGATAACTGAAGGCTAAACGTGCTTGTAGTTCAGTCGTTAATGGGGTTAGATCTCCTTTTTGCTCTTCTGCTTGCTCTCCTTTGACTGTCAATGCTTGGCGTTGGGTTAAAATCTCTTGTTGATCCATCCAGGTGATCGTAAAATCTCCCGGTGAATTTTTCAGTTGTGGTAAAGGCGTGACTTCTGGAAAATATTCGGTCATTTTAGGATGACGGATCAAGCTGTAACCGATCCAATTCATCAAGCTACTCGAACTTTTCAGGCGAATCACAGGATCTAACACTACATCCGTTTGCTCACTTGCTTCTGACCAGGCTTTGAACGTGTCTTCTTTGCTTTTGTACGAACCAACAATAAACAATTTTTGCTCTGCTCTAGTCAGTCCTACGTATAATTTACGCATTTCTTCGGAAAGCAATTTCTTCTGTTTGGCTAATTTGATGGCTTGATAAGGCAATGTATCAAACAAGACCCGCGTGTCTGGCTCCATGTAGCGCACGCCCGCACCTAGTTTTTCTTCGAAGGCATAACGGTTTTTCAAGTCTTGCAGATTGAATTGCTTCGTCATATCTAATAAGAAAACGATGGGGAACTCTAATCCTTTACTTGCATGGATAGTCATGACACGAACGGCATTATCACTAGAAGCAATCACTGGTTCCGCCAAGTCTTTGTCTTTCTCCTGCATTTTCTCAATAAATCGTACAAACTGATAGAGACCACGAAACGAGCTTTGTTCATAAGCTTTGGCACGATCCACTAACGCATACAGATTCGCTTGACGTTGTGCACCAGCTGGCAACCCAACGACATATTCTAAATACCCTGTTTGGTAATAGATTTCCCATAATAAGTCCGTGATCGAAGAACGCCGCGCTAACTCTCGCCATTGTTCCAGTTGCTCATTGAAATGAAGCAATTTAGCCGCTAATTCATCTTGGTTATTATTTTGATAAGCTAAGACTGCATCATAGTAAGTATGCGCCTTATCGGCTAATCGGATACGTGCTAACTCTGGTTCGATCAAGCCCACGACTGGTGAACGTAACACTGAAGCTAATGGGATATCCTGATAAGGGTTGTCAATCAATTGGAGCAATGAAATCATGATCCTGATTTCTGTCGCTTGGAAATAATTTTGGGCATCATTGAGTTCCAACGGAATATCAAACGTTTTGAATACTTCTAAAATCGTCAAATTATTTTTCTTCGTTGGTGTCAATAACACGATATCTTTGAATTCGATCGGGCGCTCTTCTTGACTTTTTTTGTCGTAGATCATGAATTTTGAATCGATCAATTCACGGATTTTCAAACCAGTCATCAAGAGTTCCCCTTCTGTTTTGTCTTCCAACATATCGTCCATCGGCAACTCGATTTCTGTCGTTTCTTGTTCCTTTTCATAGATCAAGACTTCTGGTGCAAATCGTTCATTTTCTGGAAACCCAGAAAAACCTAGAACCAGCCGAGCCGCTTCATCATAAGCGATTTGTCCAACTGTTGGGTCCATCAACTGCTCAAAAATCAAGTTGGTAAATGTTAAGACTTCCTGCCTTGAACGGAAATTCTCAGCTAAGACGATTCGTCGTCCCCCTTTTTCTTCCGAGAATTTCTCATATTTATTGATAAATAGAGTTGGATCTGCTAAACGAAAGGAGTAAATCGACTGTTTGACATCTCCCACCATAAAGAGATTGCCTCTCTCTTCATCTGGCTCTCTGACCCAATAGAGCAATTCTTCTTGCAATTGATTGACATCTTGGTACTCGTCGACCATGACTTCTTTAAACTTTCTGCGATAATAAACCGATGCTTCGCTTGGTAGCCACTCTTGCTCTGTTTGTTTCGTCAATATTTGTAACGCCAAGTGTTCCAGATCATTGAAATCTAGTACGCCTTTTTCACGTTTGCGCGCACTGAAGCCTTCCATGAAAAGCTTAGTGACTTCGGTCATTTGTTCCACGAGGGGGAACGCTTTTTGACTCAACTCTTCAATTTGTGCAGGTGAAACCGGGAAGTAGTTTTTGCCAATTTGTTGTAAGATTTTTTTGGCACGGTCTCTCAAGGTTTTTACTTCAGCAGAACGCTCTTTCAACTCTGCTTTCCGACTACTTTTGAAGGTCGAAAACGTCAGGTTTTCTAAAGCTTGGTAAGCTTCGTCCAACTCATCACTCAGGAAACGTTCATAGATTTGTTGGATACTCGCTTGTTCTTGTGAGACTTGATCAAACATTTTTTCAAGTCCTTCTTCTTGTGCCAAAACGACCATTTCTTCGTATAGCTGCGTACAATGAAGTAAATCAGCCAAGACGAGCGGTCGGATCTGTTCTTGGTACAATGCAGAAGCTGCTAATCCCTCTTCTAGCCGATATGCTTCTGGTAAACGATTCAGCCAAGCCAACGGATCAGGGTTCGCTCTGGCAAAATCATAGAGAGAAAACACGAGGTTAGTCAAACCATCGTCTGAGCGATCATTTGAAAAGTTCATCGTCAGCTGAAAAAAAGCTTCGCGATTTTCTGCATAAAGTTGTTCTCTGATCTCATCCCAGACATCTTCTTTCATCAAGATCGTTTCCGTTTCATCCGTCAACATCCGAAAGACTGGATCGATATCGATCAAATAGTAATATTTACGGATCACCGTTAAACAAAACGCATGGAGTGTCGAGATATTGGCGGTGGGTAGTAAAACGAGCTGTTTCGTAAAATGTTTTTGCCAGACCGGATCACTTTCACTATTCACTGCTTCTTGCAAGGCTACTTGGATCCGTTCCTTCATTTCTCTTGCTGCCGCTTCTGTAAACGTCACGATCAGCAACTCGTCGATATTGACACCCATTTTTAACTTTTCGATCACTCGGCGGACTAACACAGTCGTCTTACCTGAGCCAGCGGAAGCCGAAACAAGTAGGTTGTCGCCTTGGTCAAAAATCGCTTGCCATTGTTCATCGGTAAAACGTTCATTTTCCGGTTTTAAAGGAATTGATGTCACTCGTCTTCACTCCTTTTTAGTATTCTGCGCAATGCTTCATCTTTATCCAGTTTTTCTAAACGATGATAATTATTTTCTTTGAGCATGACATCAAACGTACAAATACTTCTGAACGGACAATGCTCACAAGCAATCCGTTGTTTGTCTTTGTAAGCGGGATTCAGTTTGATCTCCCCTGAGGTGATCGCTTCCCCAGCTAAACGCATATTCTCACGATTATGGTTCATGAATAATTGAAGTTCTTCTTCTGTATAGAATTTCTCTTTACTATAACTGCCCTTTTGCAACTCGTCTTTGGCGTTTTTCTTCACCGGATAGATCAACGAACTTTCTTTTGCTTCCAATGAATGATCGAGCACTTCTAACAGACCAGGATCATCGACAAAAACACCGTCATAGCTGAATTTCTTCAAGGTATTCTTCTCGACGTCTGTCGTATCCGTCAAGACTGGATTATGCACATGCAAGTAATAAGAGCCTGCTGGTTTGACTGCAGCTTTCCCAGTCAATCGTACAGCATCCATCAATGCCACATCAAGATATGTCAATAGTTGCATCGCCATGCCGTAGTAAGCTTCAGTCACATCAAACGAACGACCACTTGATTTATAATCGACTACACTTAACCATGTATCACTTTGTTCAGTTGCCACATCGATGCGATCGATTTTTCCGCGAACGTGGAGTTTTCCGCCTTTGTCTAAAGGTATTTCCAAACCTGGTATCCCTCGTGCACCAGCGATCTGACCAAATAAAATCTCTGTCTGTAATGGCTTCATGCCCGTATTCTTGCTTTGTTTTTGTAACGCCCAAGCCACTTTTTGGATCGTTTGCCCTAATTGGTAACGAATATAGTTCATGCGGGCAGAGCTATCTAAAATCTCAAAGCGTAATTCACCAAATACTTCTTGTAAGACTTTTTCAGTAAATTCTTGTCGTTCCTTCTCCGACATCGCCACAAGTGACAGTTGATTCGAGAACAGCAATTTGAAGAAGCGATCCAATGATTCATGATAAAAGTCTCCAGTGGCAGCTGGTGTCAGTCCATAGATATTACGTTCTTTCAGCTTCAAACCAAACTGGACAAAGTATTTATATTCACAGTTATAAAAGTTTTCCATGCGTGAGATCGACGTATAGATTTCTTTGCCATAAAGAGCTTCTGCCATTTCTTCTGATAAGGAAACTGGTACATTTAGATGATCTTGACTTTCAAAAATCGTCAATGCAAAATTTCGTTGATCCGAACGCAGAACTAACTCTTTTAGTTGTTGCCAATAAAGTGGTACTGCTTGTTTCGCTTCTTTCGCTAAACGATAGACCCGATTGATCGTATTGATCCCACTACGGTAAGTGCCAACGTAACAATCTGGCTTACTCGTCAATTGCAACTGGCATTTTGGCTCGACTGGAACACCTAGATAGTCAACGACTCGTTTCAAATACGGAGACATTTTTAACCGATTGGTATCATAGCTCTGCGCGTAGCTCAAGTACAAACGTTCCGTTCCCGAAACAAACACTAAATACGCTTGGAAAGGTTCGAAAGACATACTTTCTTTTGCTGGATCGAATAAAAACTGATCCTCGCCTAACCCTTGATTCAACGCTTCACGTTCTTCACTCGATAATAAACCTTTAGTTTCATGGCGATCTGGAAACACTTGGTCATTCAAGCCGACCGCAAATGTTACTTTTGCTTGATTGGCACGTACAAGTTCCAACCGGTTGATCCTCACCTGATCGATTGCTGTAGGGATCTTCCCATAGCTGAGATTTTCTAGACCACTCGTGATGATCTCTTGAAATAATGACCAATCGAATGCTGTTTCTCCGTAGATCAATGAATACTCGTCCAGAAGATCCATCAAAGCACCCCAAGTTTGTTCATGGTTTCTAGCCGCAGCTAACCCGCCACGCGCCACTTCTTGGTCTCGCCAAAAAAGCAATTGTTGTTGTACGCCGCTTTCGATCAAGAAGCGATAAAACAAAGTGACTGCTTCTTGCCCTGTTTGGCATTTTTTGATGTTCTTCAAAAACACCGGCACCATGTCGCGAAAAAGTCTCCTGATCGTATTTGATTGCTCTTCTAGTTGTTTGACGTCTTCTAGCTGTTCTGCTTCAAAATCATAGGCAACAAATTGCCAATCTTTTTCGCGAAGCCAATACTTCCCTTGGTAGTTGTACGCTAGTGCTACGTTTTCCGTGATATCTAAATTCGTGCGGAATTGATTTCTAGTAGCTTCCCAAGTAGCCAGATCGAGCTCTTCATCTGTCCGACCGATCGTCAACTCCGTCTTGAAGAAACGCATGATGTCGTTTAGGCGATATTGATAACGATCCAAAGCAAACAAACTGTTGATCCATTCGATCAATGGATGGTTTTCCATCAGTTGCTCTTCATCCAGATAAAAAGGGATCGCCATCTCTTGGAAAATTGGTCGCAATAAATTGCCATACAGTGTCATATCCTTCGTCAACACTTGGATATCTCGATAGCGAAATCCTTCTTGACTGACCAAACGACGGATCTCCACCGCTAATTGGCGAACTTCTTCCGTTGGATTCTCTGCCTCCCACAGATGTAATGTCTCTTGCGCGCCAAGTTTCACAGGTTGGCTTTTCTGCTGGCTAGATGTTTCTTCCCACATTTGTTGTAATATTTGAAGTTCGTTTTGGTGTTCTCGATTCGGTGCATAATGATCGACAGCCACAGGAACATTCAATTCTCTTGCTGCGTTGAGAAGTTGGAAATAGATCTTTCCTGTATTGAAGAACAAGGTCAACGGATCGGGTAGATCAGATTTGTAGGGACGATCCAATAGCAAATCGACCACTAGATGTCCTTTTTCCATCATTTTTTGCAGCAACTGGTATTCTTGGGCATTGATCCGGGCAAAACCACTCACTAAGAACTTGATCTTATGATAATCCTGCGTCGCCATATAATTCGCTAACACCGTCAGCGCATCTTCAGATTGTAGGGCGCGTTGGACTAATTCTTCTTCAAATGCAGAGAAAATCAGTTGTAGATCCTTCATTTTCAATTGTCGGTCTTCTTCTTTTGGAGATTCTCCTGTCACAGAAGTTAACAGATCAACAGGGGAAATTTTTCCGACTTGTAGTTCGCTATATAGCTCTTGTAACTGACGGATAAACCCTTTTTTGCGGATTTCTCCTCGAAATATCGTCAGTTCTTCTTGTTTTTTTTCTAAAATTTGGCGGAGGATCATCGCTGAACCAGATTCGGTCAATTCACTACCTGTCAGCAACGTAGTTTGTTGCAATAAGTACCAAGCCAAACGATAGAAACTGAATACTTGCATGTTGGTTGTGCTAAATGAGCTTTTTCCGCTTTTTTTACGCATCTCAGCGAGTAATTCTTGCTCTTGTTCAAATTTATTATAGTTAGGTACAAGGAAAAATACTTGATTGTCTTCATCTTTGTCAAGCCAAGCGGCGGCTTCATCGATCAGTGCTTTGCGGTGGTCTTTTTGACCATTCCCTAAGATAAATTGTAACGACACCTTATTGCCTCCTTTTCCTGGTTGATATACCTCTTCATTATAACAAAGATAGCTGAACATTTGTTCTATTATCGTTTAAATTTTGGAAATTAAAAAAGCCGGAGCAGGACGACTGTCCTCTCCGACAAATGATGTAGATCCAATCAGTGGATCGACCCCATTAATTTTTTGATTGGTTCTTTGATTGCAAATAAAATCACTGCACCGACGATTGCAACGACGCCGATGATACCAAAGTAGGCAGATTCAGTACCTGGTGTATAGAACCGTGCGATTTGTGCATTGATGGCTTGGGAAGAAGCATCTGCTAAGAACCAGATCGCAATCGTTTGCGATTCGAAGGCTCTAGGCGCCAATTTCGTCGTCACTGATAGGCCGACAGGTGATAAGCAAAGTTCAGCAATCACGATGATGAAAAAGCTACCGATCAGCCAAAGTGGGCTGACTTTTCCAGCTGTTCCATATAACATTCCTGGCAACATCAGTAATAGGTAAGACAATCCGGCAAATAACAACCCTAGAGAGAATTTCACTACAGTTGATGGTTGACGTTTACCTAAACGAGTCCATAAAGTAACGAACACAGGTGTCAAAATAAAGATGAAGATCGGGTTCAATGATTGATACCAACTTGCTTGGATCGGAACACCCATCAAGGTCGATTGTGTTCGTTCACTTGCAAATAGGGCAAGGATCGATGACCCTTGTTCTTGCAATGACCAAAAGATGATTGCTGCTAAGAATAATGGGATATATGCCCATACACGTGGTTTTTCTTCCACTGAAACATCTTTTGAAGTCAACATTTTGATAAAGTAATAGAGTGGTAAAACGATTCCTAAGACACTGATCGTATTAACAAAGAAATCGATCGTCAAATGCCCAGTCAGTTGCGCTCCACCAAAAATAATAGCAAATACGATCAAAGCGATCACAACATTACGGATAAATCCTTTACGTTCGCCTTGTGTCAAAGGATTTGGAGGTGTCATACCCACTCCATCCAATGTCTTACGTCCTTGGATCACATATTGCAATAACCCGAAGAACATACCGATAGCGGCTAATGAGAAACCTAAATGGTAGTTATACTCTTGACCAATCGTACCGACGATCAACGGCGCGAGCAATGCGCCTAAATTGACACCCATATAAAAGATCGAAAATCCTGCATCTCTTCGTAAATCGGTTTTCGTATATAAATGCCCGACCATTCCCGAAACGTTTGGTTTTAAGAAAGCTGTACCGATGATGATCAACGCCATCGAGATAAATAAAGTAGAGACACCAAACGGCAATGCCAAAACAACATGACCGATCATGATGAAGACCCCACCAATAAAGACGGTTTTTTTGGCTCCTAACACACGATCAGAAAACCAGCCGCCTACGATACTCGACATATAAATCAACGAACCATAGATCGACATGATCGACAACGCTGTGGCACGAGGTAAACCAAGGCCACCATTTGCTACCGTGTCGTACATATAATAGATCAGTAAGGCACGCATACCATAATAACTGAATCGTTCCCACATCTCTGTGAAGAACAATGTAGACAATCCCTTCGGCTGACCGAAGAACCCTTTGTCTTGTTTTTCCATATTCCCATACCCCAATTCTTTTAATTTTCAGAAAATAATACACATATTTACCGAAAATCCGTGTAAAAATATTTATTTAAGAAATATATACTTATTTTCTATAAATACAACAAAAATTTAATGGGAAAACAATAAGAAAAAACATAGGTTATTTTTAATAATTATATAGTCTACTTTATGTCATAAAGCTTAAATGTCGGTATATCCAGTATGTAAACGGTATCGTAACGAATTTTTTATGTAAAAGAACATCTTTTTTCTATTCGTTCATTTTGTTGAGCGTTTTGTTTTACTTACTTTTTGTAAGGTGATATAATTTGTTTTGTCATCAAGAAAAAAACGCAGAAAAGCGAATTAAAGGAGAACTAATCTATGACTGAATTTACAAATATCTTAAAAAACCGCCGTTCGATCTATGATCTAGGCCGTAACGTATCACAATCAAATGAAGAATTAACAACATTGATCCAAGAAGCAATCAAAGAAAGCCCTACTGCTTTCAATGCGCAATCAACACGTGCAGTAATCTTATTTGGCGATGCACATGAAAAATTATGGGAAATGACAGAAGAAGCTTTACGTCCACTGACACCTGCTGATGCTTTCCCAAATACTCAAAACAAATTAGCTAGTTTCAAAAAAGGTTATGGTACTGTCTTGTTCTTCAAAGACACAGATGTGATCAAAAACTTGCAAGAGCAATTTGCATTATATGCAGATAACTTCCCTGATTGGTCAGAACAATCAAATGGTATTGCTACAGCCAATACTTGGGTGGCATTAAGCGAAGAAGGTTTAGGTGCAAACCTACAACATTACAATCCAGTGATCGATGAAGCTGTCGCAAAAGAATGGTCGATTCCTGCAAACTGGAAATTACGTGCACAATTAGTCTTTGGTTCACCTGAATCTCCAGCTGGCGAAAAAGAATATATGAACGATGCCGATCGTTTCCGCGTGTTTGGCTAATTCTACTAATACAAAAAGACAGCTCCTTCTACTAAAAGAAGGAGCTGTCTTTTTGTCATTTCAATGGATCATTCATCCTCATGCTCGATCATGATATCAAGTTCTGCATCATCATTTAAGTGTTTTGCTAAAAAAGGAATCAATTCTTCTAATGAGACAGAAAATTTCAATAACGGACCACGCCAACCGTTCCGGAAAAAATTCATTTTGACTTCTTTCGAATCTTTTGGTTGGTAAAGAACGACTTTGTTGATTTCAGAATATGGCACTCCACGATGGTCAAAGCTGTTCAAAACTAGCCCTTCTGTAGTAAGTCCTCGACTATCTAACAAGAAACTCAATAACACAAGAGAAGCCAAGACGCCTTTCACTAACTCATCAGTGGTTGGTTGACTGACCAATGTATACCATAAAAGCAGTACAGCAAGGAACGGAACAACTAAATAGACCCAGCGATTCCGAACCGTTTTATAAACGATCTCTCGTCGTACAAGCCATAGAAATAAGCACATGACGATGACAAATAAAAAAAGAACTATTGTAAAAAAGGAAACCATCTTATCGATCCACACCTTTATTTTCAACTCTTGAAACTAGAAAATCAAAGGGGTAAATCATATCCCCTCTAACTGAACAAACGGTATTCAAGGAGCAGTACTTCGGTCATAAGCCAAAAAACTCACAAATGAAATAGGCGTTTTCGTTTTTTCTATCTTATGCCTTAGTGTTCAATGCTCGTTTCATAACCTTAAAAGGACCTGCAACATGATCATTCGATGTTGCATGTCCATATCTTCTTATTCAAATGTATCATATTTAGCTACTACCATGCTAGCTTTTTCTTCTAATAATTCTTGATCTTCTATAGCGCATTGGGCAACTTTGACTACGGCGCAATTCGTCATTTTTGAAACAACTTCTCCAACAACTGATTTGGTAAAACCAATGGGCCTACATGAATATTGTTCTCCTAAATTAATCATTTCTTCCGTCATCAAAATCCTCCTAAACTACTCAAACAGTTTGCCACAGAAAATCATTTCGTTTTATCTGTGTGTTTCGTTAGTGGTGATTTGATCAAACTCTTATTTGATCTATCCGCATTATAGCGTACTGTTTTCGTTTTCACAAATTTTAACAGCTAAACATAATAAAAAAATCGTTTTTTGGACTGTTTTTCCTTGTTTTTTACATTTGATCAGGCAGATTCATGTAGTTTTTTTTAGAAAAACAATTATAATAGAAAGAAGTCTGGGGGAGTCTTTCATGTCAAAACAAAAAAGTAAAAAACGATTACTACTAGGCGGGGCAGTGCTAGTGTTGATTTCAGGCGTCTTTTACTTTACAAATAAACAATTAGAAGATAAAAAATCAATAACGGAGGAAAACATAGAGCAGACAATCAAAACCCAAGAAAAACAAGTACTACTCGACGTACCTCTTGAAAATCAATTCGATGAACCTGCACTAGAGAATGGCTGTGAAGTAACCGCTTTATCGATGTTGTTGCGCTTCTATGGCTACGAAACTACCAAGAATCAATTAGCCGAACAATTAAATTATGTCCCCGTTTTCAATGCTGATGGCACTCATGGCGATCCAAATGAAGGGTTCGTTGGTGAGATTTGGGGCGGTGACTGGGCAATGGGTGTCTATGTTCCACCAATCGCTACGTTAGCCCAAGAAATCCTCCAAACCGATTATCATACCGAACCGCAAACGGATGCAAGCTTGACTGACATCAAAAATGCACTAAAAGAAGAAAAACCTGTATGGGCTTCTGTCACGATCGATTTTCAAGTGCCGACAGAAAATGATTTCATGACTTGGACGACTGCAAACGGTGAAGTACAAGTCACGCCATTAGTCCATGCCTGTGTTGTAACTGGCTACGATGATCAATCAATCTATGTCAATGATCCTTATGGCATAAAAAATCGTGCGGTACCAATCGATGACTTTGAGCAAGTATTTACTGCCATGGGCGGACAAATGCTTACTTTAGAAAAGAACTAGTATTTCCTAGAAAAATAGCTTATACTCAAGCTAACAACGCATGGAAGGAGCAAGAATCTGTGGAACGATTTATTCATAAAAAGGCGGATCCAAATGAAATCCCAATCATCTTCGTCCGTGATACTGCTGGTAATATCCAAAAAAAAGTGTCAGTCAATGAATGGACGAACCGATACAGCCCTGCTTCCCTCGATTTACTTGAAATCAAACTTTATCGACAAGCATTGGCTTATTATTCTGAGCAAGACTACGAGAAAGCCATTGATTTGTTGAAATTTTTGATCATTCAAACTGGCTATACTCATTTTGAGTACATCGAACGTCTAGCCACCATCTATCGTAAAATCCATGCAGAAGCACTTGAATATCAGTTGCTCTCTTCTGTCTTAGCATCCGCTGAGATCATCGGCTTGCCTGCTGGTTTGATCAAAAAACTGGAACGGCGGATCGATCAATTGAAATTGAGCATGGCGAGAAAATAAAATAAACCTAAGAACGAATGATTAAGTTATTAATCAATTATTCTTAGGCTTATTTTTTAATTCAACATTTAGTTTACATAATAAAAATAAAATCAACCAATTATAGCTAATGCTTCTTTAGGTACCTCTTCTTTGGGAATTTCTTCGTATGTTTCTACATGAGCGCCTTTATTCGTCAATCTCAAGTAACGGTCTTTTTTTAAAACAGATAACCCATTAAATTCAATCTCGCGTTCGTTGCCATTTGCATCAACTGCCTTTTGGATATATTTTGCTGTCCCAAACGAATTGACTTCATCAGGCTGTTTTGTTTTGACATACACTTCTCCCTTAGTGACTAACGGATTCAATTGGTCTATAACTGCTGGTAATTCTCCAGTAGCGTCTTGGGTATAAAACTTCAAGCCAAATAACGCCAACCCACTAAATACAACGGCACCTACTAATACTTTGATTACTTTCATTTTTCTACCTCCTCTTTACTCTTTGAGTATAGCTTGTAAAAAAATCACATTCATCCGTCTCTAGATCGAGTTTTTTATCGGACTTTAGCACAGAAGTTATTTTTACAAAATTTCATAGATTTTTGCTATTATATTAGGAAAGAAAGGATGTGTTTCATTATGAATAAAGAAGAAATACTTCAGAAAATCAAAGATCTGGTCCAAAGTGGCAATTTCACTGAAGCCAAAACATTTTTCGAAGAGCATAAAGAACAACTAGGTCCTTACAAAGAAAAAGCCCAAGAATTTCTCCAAAATGTCGATTTTCAAGGAATAACGGATAAATTCAAAAATCTATTCAAATAAAATTTATATTTTCATAGGGATGATCGGAGCGAGTCTGTCATGATCTAGAAACAAAAAAATCCTCAACAATCAAGGATTGTCGGGGATTTTTTGTTAGGATTTCTTGTGTTTCAAAAATGAGCGATTGATCTCCAAATCGCCACACTTCTATCAAAACCTACTTTTAATACAATCTTGTTGGGTCATAGTGGTACGTCACATTACCATTCAGTTCGGCCTTTCCAACAACAAACTTGCGATTCTCAATTTTTAACCACGCTTCACGAAAAGCCATGACTTCCTCACGTTTGACCTCTATTTTTTGGATTTTTCCATCCATCAACTCTTGGATCATTTGTTCATAGGGATTCATCTTTGATTGCCTCCAGCTTATTTCAATATTCAGTGAAGATCGGTGCATGTATTTCTTTCGTATCTAAATCTTTTCGCACGTTCACTTTCGTATAAATCACTTTTTCAACTGGAATACTGTAGTAACTTTCGTCTCCATCGTTAAATTGATGGACATCCGTTTTTGATAAAATACCATCGATTTTGTTCATTAACACTCGCGGTTCCACACTATTACTAACAATATAATAGCAAATACGGATATTGTTTACTAAATGTAGATCAACTTCTAATATCACTTGGTCCATGAAATACTACACCCTTTCTTTAAAAGAATTATAACAATAAGTACATCAAGAATCAAAAAAACAACTTTATTTAAAAAACAAGAAATTTTATAACATATCCTCTTGTGCACAAACATACAAAGTGCTATTTTTAATTATAGATTTCTTTTTTCCTTGGAGGCGTATATTATATGGACACTTTGGGACAATTGGTTTTTTATGTTCCTTTTTTTCTAATGACAACTTTAGCAATCTACTACACGAAATGGACGAAGCGTAAATTTTCCGTATTGCTGACACTTTTACCAGTCGCTTATTTTTCCCACAAAATATTTTCCCTTCGGCATTGGGAACCCACCCCAAAACTACTTTCACATGAATTAGGGTTGATTATTTCATTAACGATATTGATCTTATGGATTTATTACCTTTACAAACATCCTTAGTTAGCAGTACTACTCTTCACGAACAAAAAAGCCACGTTGGAAATCAGCAACGTAGCTTATCAGGAATCGGCATCTATTTAACGATCAACACATTACAAGGCGCATGAGTCACCACATAAGAAGCTGTCGACCCTACTAACGCTTGTTGGATCGAGCCTTTACCTGTTGCCCCCATCACGATAAGATCAATTGACTCTTGTTTTGGTAAGACAGTGGCGATCAATGTTCTTGGATCACCGGTCTCCACAATTGCATGAATTGTTTCAATCCCGAATTCTTTGGCATCATTGATTCTCTTCAATAGTTCCACTTCTGTTTTTTGTTTTTCTTCTGCATAGATTTTTGAGAACGCATAGGCACTATGTGTCAAATCGATTTTATTGATAATTGAAACGATCAATAATTCTGCTTGGTTATCTCTCGCTAATTCTAAAGCCTCGCCAAATGCTTTCTCTGCTTTTTCCGAACCATCAATCGCTACCATTATTTTTTTATACATATTCGTCATCCATCCCATCTCCTTGTTTCTTTTATTCTATCACTTCGTATAAATTTTATAAAAAATTCACTTTTTTCTCGGCTTTTCAAACTAAAATTGAGCATTTTCTATTTTTTTATTTTGAATCTTTCTAATAAAAAACAAATGTCAGAAGCGCACAATTCTTCATTTATGATGTTTTCCTAATTAAAACGCACATTATTTAAACACATTCTTGTTACAAAAAAGGAGCATTTGTCACAAACTGTTACGTATCTTTCACCTATGAAATATAATCCCATGGTAAAGTATTACTCGTTAG
>FAPP01003145.1:0-45091 GCA_001485965.1 Heliconius ismenius | reverse complement strand
GAGCGAAGGAAGAAATACGTCTATGCAACAAAGAAAAAACCAGTCCAAATGCCTTAGAATTAAGGATTTAGACTGGTTCGTATGGTATAATAGTAGGTGACAGTAAAGTTTAATCGACGGTGGCGAATCCTTGAAAGAAGGTGGTGCGTATGAAAATACTCACAAAATCTTATGAAAGGAGAAGCCTTTTGTCTGCATATGAAACAATTCAGACCATCCTTGGCTTTGGTATGTTTACCATTGCTTTGATTAGTCTGATTGTGAAAATGCTTAAAAACGACAAAAAGAAATAGCCGTCGCTTTAGCCAGGGACTAGCTATTTCTTTTTGAAATATTTAGATTAACGGCCGCCGTTCTTTAAACGGTGCTGTCATTGGGGAGTTGTTGTCGCAACTCCTCTTTACATACTTATTATACCATGGTAGCGCTGAAAAAACTACATAAACGCCGAAAAGGGAAAGCTCGTCTTTCCTTTTTTTGTTGCCCCGTAAGCGGTGGAGGCGGTCGGAGTGTCGGGGCAACAAAAAAAATTATCCTAATGCAACTGATCCTCAAAAATTACCCCGATTGGTATCTCATTAAGACCGCCTCTAAACTTTTTATCCAAGGCATGTTGGACAATATATTCAAATTCCTTTGTGGAATTTCGTTTTGGGACTTTTTCTTGTATTTTTCCAGCTAGGTGCATAGAATTAAATAAATACGTGCAGTAGTCTTTTTCACTGAAATCATAGACCTTCCTACTCAATTCTTCTATTGCCTGAAATTCTTCTAAGTAATTGGAATAGTCAATAGGGTCATCAAATAAAATTTTATTGAATACCTCTGCAAGTTGATCAAACTCTTTGAATATCACTACACATTCTGCTATATCAGATTCTAGTTTTTCAATCTGTTGCTCTTTAGTCTTAATTTCCTTATCATGGTCACCGAGCATACTGATGTATATTATGACAAAGAATATATTTAAGAGGATACTAATTACTAAGAAAATAGTCGTTGCGTTCATAGCTGGTCTCCATTCTTTAGCTTTTTCTTTCATTGATAAAGTCGTTTTCATCTAACATTCTTTCCAACACTGAAGTAAATTCATTACTGGATACTATATGCAGTCGATCAAACGCTGTAGGATCTATCTTTAATTTTTCGTCTTGTTGTTTCAACATAAAATACTCCTTGAATGTGTCCAAGGAGTTATAGATTATGTTGCTGGGTGTCACATAGATTAATTGCGCGTTTTTTTTCTGAGTAAGAACGCGAAGGTATTTCGGAAAGATTGCTCTGGTATATCGATTTTGAGATTTGAGCGTCAGCTCAATTTCAAAATGCCAGTCACTAACTTCAGCCAATTTGTTTTCAAATCGTAAAATATAATCTGAAACATGAAAGAGCGTGCCTTTTTTTGCTTTGGACATATCTTTTTTCTCGTACATCTGCCGACGCTCTGACTGAGCCAGCAAAAATGTTGGTTTTGTTTTTGCCATGCGAATGGATTCGATTAAATAATTAGAGACCTCTATATGGTGTTTCAAATTATATTCTGGGACTTTTGGAAAAGAGTATATGCCTCCAATAGAATTGTGTCCTTTTTTTGTCAGGAAGAAATAACGTAAATTAGATTCTTCTTGAATCTGTATAAAATCAATTAACTCGTGATTCAACAATGATGATACCCTGTTATATACTGAACTAAGTTGATATGAATACTCAAGATTTATTAATTTCATCATTTGCTCTGCTGTCATGATTCTTAGTTCATGTAACATATTTAGAATCAGCCATTCTGTATTTTCCGTTCTGAATTCATTGTGTTTACTGTAAAGGAGTTCTCGAATTTTAATCACTACCTTTCATATCTATTTTGGGTAATAAACAAACTAAAACCAATCCGCGAGTGTTTAGCAAGTTAAAGCGACAGCCCCTTCAAGGTTTGGTGAAGGGGCGCGGGCGCAAGGGGTTGTTGTTGCCTCGAACCAATATTTTTAAGCTATCTAGTAAAAGTGTAGGCTATCTTTTTCTGGGTTATGGTTCGGACTACACTAAGATACAATCAAAACTAAGGCATCAATATCTCATTTAGGTTTATGGTTCTGTGCCAGCCCCTTCAAGACTTGGTGAAGGGGCGTTGGCGCAAGGGGTAGTTGTAAGTTCCCTCTTTCAATGATTGAAAGAGGGCGGAGGGTGATAGTTAGAGACCCCCATGAATGGGGGTAGGGGGTTGATCCCTTTAATCTTTTACATCTTCCACTTATCTACTCTTCTTACTTTGATCTATCATAATTTGTTTCGCTTAGTGGGCGCCTTGCCGCTGTTGTCACTGGTTTATTTTTCCGGTTCCTGACCATTTACGGTAAAACTGGGGATTTTTCCCACGTTGTCCGTAAATGGTCAGGAATTTTGCTTTAGCAAAAAGGAAGAATAAACCTTGGTGTGACAACGTTCAGCGGCAAGGCGCCCACGGTCTTCGATTCCAAGGCTATTCTAACCCTATTCTAAAGCTATTCCAAGGCTATTCCAAAAAATCATGATTAAATTTCATCGATTAGCTGGATTTGTGACGTACACACGCACGGCTTGTTCACGTACGCTTTTAGATTTTCGGTAGACCACAAACTCGCCTTGACGTAAATCTTTGAACTCGTCTGGATGGACCGAAAAGTTACGAACGTTACGAACGGTTCCTCGTGAAGCTACCCAATCAGTCTTCTCAACGTCACTATAGCCATGCTCTTGTTCCACCATTGAGGTCTTCTCGACGTCGCTATAGGTTCCAATTAAAGACGTCCATTGATCGACTTCTTTTCCTGAATTGACCTGACCGATAAAGTACGTATTGCAGTTACCAACCATCTGTTCTGTCAGTATTGGATCGATTCGATCAATGTCTGCTAACATCTGTGGACTGAAAATTGTATGAAGTCCAGCTCCCCTTCCTTTGTTTACCGTATCTAAAAATGAATCGTTCATATAGACAGACGGCTCATCACAAACAAGTAAGAAAGGTTTAAATTCACTGTAGATATAATTCTCAGAAGCTAAGTAATTCACTTCGGAAACAAAAAATTGAGCGAGTGTTTTAATGTAATCTTTGTACACCAACCCGTTCAATGTCAGAAACATGACCTCATTATTCTGGCTGTCTTTCAATAAATCAAGCTCTTCTACACCTTCTTCAGATGTATCAAACAGGTACCCTAGCTCGCTATCGATCAACATATTGATATTTGTTTGCAGGGCTTCTGACGTGGCGTAAAGGTAAAATGGATTGTCTTTATGTTCATAACGCATGAACAATTTTTTGAACATGTCTTTTTCTTTTTGAGGAAGAAGATAGCGAAATCGTCGGATCAAATAGTACAGCTCTTCTAATGGCAAGTGGTCCGGATTGATCTCAATCAACGTTTCACCGACGGGATCACTACTGATTTCATCTTCAATATCCAACTCTTCCAAACGATTTTTCTTTCGCTGGTCATCGGTTTCCTCGCTGTCTTCTGTCTCTTTTTTCTTTGAAGTGGATTTCTTTTTCTTCTCTTCTTTTTCTTCGACAGCCATGAACAATAAGTCTTCTTTCTCGTCTAGCTGCGTATCCAAAAACTTCATTAATACATTTCTTGGGAGGAAGTACTCGGACACTTGTTGAAGCGTGCGATCGATTCCAAACAAGTCTAAGAATTGAATCGTTGCTTGAATCAGTGATTTCGCTGCACCAGAATAGAAGACACTTTCCGTTTCGGCAAGTGTGATCAGTCGGTCCCGAACCATAACACTGTTCCCATGTTTGATGGGATTGTACCGGACGTTTTCCGTATCGCTAAAAACTTTGACTGATTTTCCGTACTTGTTAGCGATTCCCTCAATCGATTCTAAGGTGTCTTTGGCTCCTTTTCCATCGATGTACAAGATCGGAATATTTTGTTCGATCGCATAGTCGATAAAAATCATATTTAAGGTGGTTTTCCCACTTCCTGTCGTTCCAGTAAAGGTCGCGTGTTGATTCAACTCAGAAAATGACATGGTGTAAGGATGACCGAATTCCTCAACACCAACGAACAAAGGCGGTTCTTTGGTCGTGGTTTCACCCATCCCTCTTCGGTCGCGTGTCCGAGTTCTTTCTTGCTTTTGTTCTTCTTTAAATCGTTCATTTTCTTCTTTTACAATGTCAAACTTGTTCTCTTTTCGTTTCTTGTAGTCTTTACTTTTTCGAATCATTGATAGTTCTTCTTCTTTGGACTTTACTTTCCGTTTGCTGACGAATCCAACAACAAGCGCAAAAAAAGCACACTGTGTGACGGATCCAAGCAACAACGCAAACAAGCTGCCAACAGTAAATGGCAGCTTGTTTGGTAAGAAATTAAGCGGAAAGAAGTTGTAACAGCTGAGGTAAATAATTGGTGTCCAAAGAAACGCTAGAAGAAAATTGACCAGTAATCCACCAAAATAAACGACGGCCGATAGCACAAGGTATCGTTCAAATAAGGGGATATAGTCACGTTTCCCTAAAGCGCCATTCTTTTCTTTTTGACTGATCCAATACAAAAAGCAAAAAGGAATGAGCCCGACAATCGTGAAAGGATAGAAGACCAACAACAGCCCAGAAACGATTAGGCTGATCTGACTTAACTTTCCTTGTGGCTCTTTTGCGCCGCCTCCTGAAGGGGACTTATCTGAAAAGGCGGCGTCAAATGCTCCTTGATTCCATATACTCATAGTTACTTTCTCCTCACTGGTTGACGGACGGTTTGATTGTCTTTCTTAAGGTATTTGTCTGCTCCGGCATGTTTTTGTTCATTACTCGTTGCTTGTTTCTTTGCGGATTTCCCGCGTTCTTTTTTCGGTGCCTTCGCTGGATTTCGAACCGTTTGTCCTTTTTTATGCGTTGAATTTGACCCTTGATTCGACGCAAGTTCTCCTGTGGTACGATCTACTTGACGAGCATTAGTTTCGACACTCTTTGTCTTTGCGCCAACATCTGAAGTACTTTGTGTCGGTTCACTACGTTCTTGACGTTGTTGAGCAGGTGTCTGCTTTCCTGCCTTAGCGACTTTGGATCCAACGGCAGCTTCCTTAGAAGAGGCTCGTTCTGATTGTTTCTCTCTGCCCTGCGCTTCCCCAGAACCAGTTGACTGTTCCTTACGCTTTGTCCGCTTCTCCGATTCTTCCTGTCCCTGACGTGGTTTATTCAAGTCTTGAGACGACGCTTCTTCAGGAGTAAGCGTAGATTGTTGAGGGGAATCTGTGGATTGCTGTCTATTTTGGCGTCGGTCACTGACCGGTCCAGATTGACCATTAGTCTTATTCAATTCATTGTCATCTGATTCTGGTTGTTCTGAAGCCTTTGGATCAACTTCTTTACGAGCGGTGCGTTGGGCTCGCAAGTCCTGCTTGTCTTTGTCCGTTGGCTTATTCAAATCTTGGCCATTTGCATCTTTTTCTTTGTCCGTAGATTCAGCTTTTTTATTCGCTTCTGCGGCTTTGTTTCGTTCGGCTCTAAGGGCATTTTCAGGTTTATTTTTCTTGTTTACCTCGTTCAACCCATGACTGGAAGCACCATTCTTTTCAGCTGCAGCTTGTTTCTTCTTATACCGCTCTTTGGCATCTTCTCGTTGCTGTTGACGTGCAGCCTTTTGCGCTGCTTGTTCAGCTTTCGCTTGCCTATTTGCTTGAATAGGGTGTCGTAAAGCCATTCCCATACGACTTAATTTGCTTGCGTAGGGTCCAGGTGTGAAGATAATGCCTAAGAACCGTCGAAAGGTCCAAAGAAATGGCGGTGCTAAGATCCAAGCAATAAACGTAATGACACGGTCTAGCGGATCCGTTGTTTGGGTATTCATTACACTATAAGCCAATGTCACATAGCTCATAAAAATCACCATCAGTAGGCTGATCCCACCTTTGATAAACATGATCGTCCCAAGCCCTTTGAAGTAACTCCCTAAGACATCTTTTCCTTGAATCACCATGGCAAATATCAATGCGATCGGGAAAAAGACAGGAATCGCAACCAATAAGAACTGAAAGGCGATTCGTACGATTCCTAATAGGCCATAAATGAAAAACTGGAGTCCGTTCGTGATCACATACAAAAACGCAAGTCCAGTCCATCGAAAGGCGTTTGTATAGATCGGATTCGTATTTCCTAGTTCGTCCACCTCATAGTCTGTCACGTCTTCTACAAACGCTACCTGGGCTTCTGAAGCTGAATCATTGTCTAATAATGCCCCAATACGATCGAAGCTTTGACCGTTATACTCAATGGCTTGTTCTCGTATCTCGGCTTCATCTGCGGTACCATATTGCATGTAAAGATATGGAACATACACATTGTTGTAAAAGACCTCTGCAGCTAATCGGTTCGCTAAATCATTGTCATCCTCTTCACCATTTCCAGGGACAAAGTGAGTTTGTCCTTCCGGCTTGAAGTTAGGATTGACCCCTGCAAGAGCTTTTTCTAGCTGGTGATCGATCGAGATCACGCCGTCAAAGAAAAACTCATTGCCTTTTGGATCCGTAAAAATCGCAAAGGAGATCATAGTCAGTATCGCTAGTCCAAAAATTTTAACGGCTTCAAAGAATTGTCCGGTCGTTGCGTATTTAATGACCATAAAAAGGGCAACCATAACCAAACCAAAGGTTGTGGCTACGTTGACCAGAGAGTTGGCTAAGTCTAAAGACAATTCCTGAAAGGGTTCCTTCACTTGCGTCGCCAGATCCAAGGAGAAAAGACCTTTCACCATTCGCGCGTTAAACCGTCCGATTGCTGAAGCAGCCGACCACACCCAATTTTTGATCATGGAATCTAAGTTTTGGCGAAATTCATTGATTTTATTCAGGCTTGAAAACTCCTTATTCATTAAAGAAAAGGAGTTTTCTTCATACCTATTGTAGATTTCATCTTTGTCTTCTGTCGGCTCTTTGTTCACCACTGGAAAGCCTTTTTCTTCGCTGACGGCTACATACATAACTTCTGTTTTCGCTTCTGCTTGAATCGGATGTGACGCGCTTAATCCAATGAACGAAAATAATAAAACAAGAAACAGTAGACACTTTTTCTTCATAAGTTCCTCCTTTCTAGAATTCATCGTCTTGTTCAAGTGCTAAGGCTTTTTGTGTTCCTTCATCGGACGTATCGGTCGATTTGATTGCCTCAAGCCATTCTGCGAACAAGACGTCGATCGCAATGGCCTGATTTCTGCCCTTATGATCCTGAAACAGACAGGTCCCTTGCTTCAAGGATTCGATCCGTTCTTTATTGCTTTTGTTGACAGACATGCCAAAAAAGGAAAGAACTTGTTCTTGTTGATCCTTGGCTTTTGGTTTAAAGGCAAATTTATAGGAAATCAGATCATTCGCCGTTTCTTTGTCGAAATCGGCGAAAGACTGCATCAGGATCGTCATATCCGTTCCATACGCCCGCCCTTTACGCAAGTTATCTTCAGCCAGGTATTTTCCACGCGGCGTATCCATAAACCCTTTGGCTTCATCGATAATGACACTCGCATCTTCTTCCATATTCGTTGAGAAGATCGATACTAGGTGCATGATCACGTCCATAATCGCTTCACTAGCGATTTTATCGGGTCCCAAGTTGCCATATTCCTTTTCTTCTTTTGTTGGTAAGGATAGTCCTTGGATCCCTAAAACGGTGACCTGGGAATGAAACCCGATGGATTCACTGTCATCATCTCCAATAATGACTTTCCCGATCCCCTTTTTGTAGCTGTTTAATACTGCCCCCAAATCTTTATCCTCTTTTCGGATCAGGTCAATAACGGCACTGAGGTGCCGGTGGTTTGCTTGTTGATCCACCGCTTCGATGGCATCAATAATGATTCGCTTCAAGCGAGCAGCTTTTGACGGGTCTTGATTCACTTCTCCTAGTTGAAACAAGACTTGTCTTGCTTCTAACATACCTTGTTCCCCAGGTAATAACATCAATGGATCCAAGATGCCTCGGTATTGATCATCCGTTGATAAGGTAAGGAAATGGATACTATCACAAAGCGCCACAAACTCGGGGTAATGACTATATTTGCGTTTGGCATCGTGAACATATTTCACCATTTCGTTCTTTGGCTCAATATAGAGGGTCTTTTGACCAAAGAATAAAAGCCAAAGGAAAATATATTTGACCAGGGTGGATTTCCCTTCCCCTGAAGGTCCTGTAATGACGGTATTCCCGTTGGCATGGACACTTCCTTCAACATTTTTCTTCGTTAAATGAGGTGAAAAATAGACTAAGTTACTTGAGAACTGAATCGCTTCTTTGACATTTTTAAAATCCTTATGAGTGATGATTCGACCAAGTGGAAGACCATATTTATTTCCGACTGTTCTGTAAAGATCAAATCCTAGATCCATGAGATAACTCGTCGTGGCATGTTGTTCATAGTCAAAGAAGGTATAAGGCGCCCCTAGCTGACTTTGATAGAAATAGGTCAGTTGATCGACCAGTGGGCGATAAAGCTTATAGTCCGTGCCTTTGAAGACGAGATTCAAATGATCGATTCGTTCTTCAAGCTCTTCTAAGGAGTCGGCACTGATCATAAACCAAAGAGAAAAACCGACTTTTCGTCGGTTTTCTCTTTTTAGATCATGATGAAGTTTCTTCAATCGTTCGTCCCCAATCAAGATCACTTCATCGTCGTCTAACTCGGCATTCGCCGTATCATGGTCGTCCATTTGTTCTTTGATTCGCTTGAACATTTTGCGGACATGTTTCATATCTTTTTCAGTCGGAGTAAAGCGTGCTGGTGTGAAAATATCGATCGGAAAATAGCAGCTGCTCTTTACTTCATGAATAAAGCCACTGCCAAATAGCGAACTTGGCATCCCCACTAGCGGAAGAAAGACGGTGTAGTGGGTTTGATCCATCTGTTCAATGGTCAAATAGCCTTTATGCATCGTCACGATCCCTTCGGTCATTTCTGCGTCACTAAACTCTTCAGGAATGACGGCTGTGTTGGGGTGATAGAGGTGATATTGAATTTTTTTCAGCTCTGTTTCCGTTGCACGTCGGACACGTTTGGCATGTAAAAGATCCTGGTACAATGCTTCTTCTTTTTCAATATAAACCTTAGAACTTACTTGGGTTTGTGCCGGTTGCCCGGTCACTACCTCTCGAACCTTTTTAGCAAAATCATCTTTGAATAGTCGAATAAAGTCGATTGGATCTACTGGAATCGGCTTATTAGTTAACTTCACTAATAAGAGTGTTCTTGATCGAGAGATTTTCAGTTCTTGATTCAAAATACTGAAGGCCTCGTCATAATAGTAATCGCCAATGCTCTTTAATGGGCCACGGACCAATTCCGTTTTTGTTGTGTCGAACTGTTTCTTCAAAGGAAATCGCTCAGAAATATCAAGTACCCTGTATTCATACTCATCATGGGCAAACAGTTCTTGGCCATCATCGATATAGGGCTTAAAAAATTCTGGTTCATTCAATGGGAAGTAGGTCTTATCGATCACATAGGCTACCCAAACATGACCGTCCTTCATGAAGATAAAGTTGCGAAACCAGCTGTCTTGAGGGGTTTGTGCATAGGCTACTTGGGTTTCCATTGATAGACACGTCCTTTTTTCCTTTTATCTACAAACTGAAGGGGTGTTTCCATGAATCCTACTTTATGACCATGTTCTGTTTGTGTATTTCCTCTGGCAGTCGCCTTAAATCGCCCCATCAGAAAAGAGGAGAAGCGTTTCTTATCCCATGACAGGCTAAACAGCACCCACAAACCAACGCTCAGGAAGAAAATGAGAACGATCCATGTTTGGCGAAAGAGATTACTTAAAAAAGTAATCCCAAACACCAAAGAGAGAAGCCAGGAGCCAAAAACAAGTCCGGCTATGACCCCGATACCAATCAAAAATGAGACTTTGACCCCTTCAGGGAAAAAGCGACTCAAATTGATTGCACCGATGGCATAGACTTTATGAGGTTGTTTCCATTCTCTTGTGTAGTTATATTCCATTGGTTATCCCTCACAAGTAAAAACGCGATAGAAAAATGGCTGTGCTAGAAGCGGAAGGGTCAAAGAATTGGTCTTTGAACCAGTTTCCGATTTCCCATGCGTTATCAAGGACAATAATTAAAGCAATCAATACAAGCACACACATAATCGATGCGATTGCTCGTCCGATCCCTTGAGTCATAAACGCTGCAATGGCCATAAAGATTGCGACCACCACCAAGATAAAAACTAGCTGTGGGGCAAATTCGCTAAATAAATTACTAAAATCAAACATGTTTCATTCCTCCAAATAGGGTTTATTTTTTTAAAAAGGGGTTACAGAATCGACAAAGTAAGATCCTGCTTCCCCAGAAATCGTTAAACGAGCAGTTGAGGTAAAGAAATTGCCTTCAATAAATGATAATTGGAAGGACGTTTCTGCAATCAACTGCCCCTCTTTTTCGACTAAGTTTAATACTTGAATATTTCTGACTTGATCCGCTCCGACACCTGCGACGTCACTCACTAGCTTCAGATTCGGATCATTTTGAACGTAAAGGGTTAAAAAGTCTTCAATGAATGAAACCACACGTGCAGCTTCCCCTTCTTCAAGACTTTCTCCTTCCGTCAGAAATGGATCAATCGTTGCTTTTGCCGTGTTTCCTTCATGATTTTCAGAGAATGTCATACTCAAGAAACTAGGTGGCTGTAAGACTTTCACTTCGCCATTCTCAATATTGGTAAGTAAGGACACACGTACTTGATTTGTCTGTTCCCTCTCAACAAAGACAACGTCGTACGTCGTTTCAAAGGTGAAGCCTGTTTCGTCTGCTTCTTTTTCTTTCTGCGTAATTGCTTGAATCGATTGGATCGATCGCGTATTTCCAACAGAAAATTGAATCAAGTCATTCATCGATAGCCCTTGTGCCAAGTAAGGGGTAAGGACTTGTTCCAGATCACTGCGTGACATTCCTTCTTCGATCGTAAAATAATGGGTCAAGAACTCCTCGCCAACGTGACGGCTCCAGTCTCCTTCTTGCGTTGCTTCTAAGGTTGATTCGGCTACCGCTTTTGCCTCTTCTACACCCGTAGCTGCAATATGAGCGAGCTGATTCATACGGCTATAAGAAAGAAACGAAACGACGCACATGACCAAGAATGTGAAGTAAAAGAAATAGGTGAGCCATTGTCTCACCGTTACTGGATGAAATCGGAGGCTACTCGGTTCTTTTTTCTTCTTTTTTTCCTTCTTCGGTCGCTTTTCTTTCTGCGGTTTTTCTTTCTTTTTCTTCTGGCTCTGGGTGGACTCCTGCAACGCACTGGGATCAAAAAAATCTGTTTCACTCATTCACAATGTCATACCTTTCTTTCAAATATTTCGGAATTGATTCCGCAATCACTACTTGATCGACGAGTAGCCCAGCACCGGATAGAAACTCTTTAACGAGTGGCCACTGAGACTTTGATAATCCGAATTTTTTATTCAATGGTTCAAAGAATAACTTACTCCCGACCCGAATTTTTCGATTCTGGATCTGCCAAAGAATATAAATAATGGTTTGTTCTTTTTTTTCGTATTGTTCAAAGTTTGGTGCGTATTGTTCTTTTTTCTCATTTCTTTGGTCATTCACTTGATTTGTTTCTTGATTATTCATGGGAAATCTCCTTTTTAATTTGAATAGAATTGGCTATTGGACGGATCTTCTTCGTAGGTTAAGTCATAGACCAACCAGGACTCGCCTGATTGTCGATAATGAACGGTGACAAGCAGGACTTGATTAGTTTCTTTATGAGCATGTTCCCCTGTTTCATGGTCATGGTTATGATCTGAATCGTAGAGAACATGGATCCTTGTTAATACTTCTTGATTTTGTCCATCGATTTGACGAAAGAAGCTCGTCTCTTCGATAATTTTGCATGCAAGGTCTTGATAGACGGGTACGCCTTCGGTTATTCCTAGTGCAGGATACCGATCCTCACTATAAGCAAAGGGCTTCATTTGTTCTTTTTGCGTATCTAACGAATCATAGATAAATGCAGCACGTAGAAAAGCTGCATGGACATCGGCGAATGATTCGTCGTTAAAATCTGTTCCTATTTGTCTCTGTTCACTTGTCGTTGTGCTTTTTGTAGTGGATTCTTGTGCCTCTTTCTCTATTTCCTGATTGCCCTGTATCGCTGTATCATTGCTCGATTGCAGGGTTTCTTCACTATCACTAAGTGATAGACGAGAGAGAAAAAAGACGCACAGAATCAATAAGACCCCACACATGGTCACTAGGGCTATTTTTTTTGACGGTTGCATGATTTCGTCCTTTCTTCTTATTTATTTCCGAAAAAGACTGGATAAGGATCCACCAATCGGTCTTGGGCTAAGCTGTTGTCTAAACAAAGCTCCAAATGCAAATGTGGACCGGTACTATGGCCGGTAGTTCCCATATAAGCGATCAGTTCCCCTTGCTTAACCTTTTGCCCAACAGTCGCTACATTTCGTTGGTTATGAGCGTACAGTGTCGTTGCGCCACCCTCGTGGGTGATCGTCACGTAATTTCCCCAGGAGAAATGGTATTCTGAGCGAGTAACGATACCATCTTTTGCGGCATAGATTGGTTCACCTTCAGGAGCAGCCAAGTCAATACCTCGATGAAATGCCCCCCATCTTGGTCCAAAGTGAGAAGTGATCGTGAAATTCTTCATTGGCACCGCAAAGCCATCTGCACCAGTGATCAAATCCCCTTCCACGCTTTCACCTTCACAGCCACCGGATAGTCCACCTAATTCGTCAATAAATTTATGAATCGTAGGTACCCAATGGATATTTAGATTCGTTGGATCATTACCAGCACCCACAGGTGCATAAGCTGAACCTAATTTTTCAATGGTATTCAAGCCACGTTCATTCCATAAATTGTTTAAGGTTTGTCCGGTCATTTCTAACCCATCTTCCAACGTATCAAAGTGGATAATTTGGTTTCCACGCATCTGCCCTGAAGGGTTGTTATGCTCAAGTAAGGCACGACTCGTTCCCCACGCGGTTTCGTGTATAGAAATGGCTATCATTAAGACAGGATCAACGTTATGCTTAGCCGAGGCATGTTCAAAGGCTGCTCGTTTGCCTTTAAAGGCTCCGGCTCGCTCCAAGACCTCATCGATCTTGTCTTTGTCATAATCGCCTGAGGGGGAACAAATACTGCCTCCTGAAGCAGTTTCTGATCGTAGCGTCTGTTGGTTTCCACCTCCGATAAGACCGATCAACAATAAAAGACCAAGCCCTCCTATAAGGAGACTTGGTCCGATTTGCCAGGCAATAAATTTTTTCATTCTGAATCCAGCTCCAAAGGCGCTTCATCTAAGAACGCTTCTAGGCTGACATCAATCAATTCTGGTGCTTCACTTTCTTCAGTGTCTGTACTTTCTGGTAGATCAAGTTCGTTTGTACTAGGACTTGACCACGGTTCATTTGACCATTCAACGATAGTCACTTGATCGATTTCACCATCTGACTCTATTTCAATCGCTGGTAAATCTGGTAATAGTAGAGGATCTTCTGAATCTATATCAAGATCCGGAGCTGGTTCTTCTGTTTCTTCCAGGACTAACTGATCAATCGCTAATCTGAGATTTTCAGCAACTTGGTCAACGTCATTTTGGCTTGGCTCGTGTGCTTGTAGCAGTTCTTCTGCTCGATTTAAGGCTTCAATTAAGACACTCCAACTGTCATGTGTGTAACTTTCACTGTCTAATGAGCGTGCATGCGCGATAAGAGAAACCAGTTGATCCGTATTCGCTACATCAATCAATTGGTCGATTGCTTGTTCTAAGCGCTCATACATGGTTCGAATCTCTTCTTCAGAAGTAGTTCCTTCATTTACCAACGTTTTCGCTTCTTCGATTGCAGCTGTCAAAAGAGCGAAACTGTCAGCTGTATAATGGTCTGCTTCAAACATTTCTGCCTGGTCGATCAGTCTTTGTAAATCAAGCAAAGCAAGTTCCAATGATGACCGCTCTTCCAGCTGATCAATAGCTCTGACTAGTCGCCGATTCATCCGATCAAGGGCTTCTTGGGTGTGTTCGTCGGTTTGAAGCATTTGATTCGCTTCTAAGACACGTTCATCCAATCGAGCAAGACTCTCTTGCGTAAATCGCTCACGGTCAATCGTGCCGGCTTGTTGGATCGTTGCCTTTAATGTCGTCGAATCCCCTTTTAGAACCAGCTGATCGATCGCTTGGTGCAAGCGACTGATCTGTAAGTCTACTTGAGCTTGCGTACTATTGCGATCTTCTAGCATTCTTTCAGACACGCGACGTTCGTAAACAAACGTCGAGACACCATCAGACAAATACTGATTCGTATTGATTGTTTGCGCTTGGCCCACCAACTGTTCCAATCGTTCGTAGTTCACGGCAATTATCGGTGGATCTACAGGCGGATTGATTGGCGGATCAACCGGTGGATTGATTGGTGGTTCCGGACTAATGGGTTCTTCTGGATTGACTGGTGGTACGGGTTCCGGAGGATCGATATCTTCAGGAAGAGGGGGAATTGGTGTGACTGGTTCTTCTGGTGTTACTGGACGATTCATATCAATCAATGATGGCCCGTCATTGTCTGGCTTATGAACAACATTTTGATTCTGTTCACGGTCATCTGCTTGCGCCAATACATCCAAAATCGGCGTTCGATCAAGGGTTTCACGATTATTTTGATTGCCAAAAACTTGTTGGAAAACCGACTCGGTACCGTCATTGCCAAAGACCCGATCAAAGAGTGAGGATCGATCGTTTTCTTGAGTGACCCTATCTAAGGGTGATCGGTCGTTCTCTTGCTCATCTAAGCGTTCAAGGGGCTTTCTCGTGTCTTGTTCTGGCTGAGGTTGTGTTGACTGGTCATTTTGTGAAAATGCTGGATACATAAAACCTGTAATAGCTGTAATGCAAATCAAACTTAGTCCGATTTTTTGCCATTTGGTCATCTTTTTAGACGTTTCTTTTGTCATACGTCGTTCCCTTCTTTCATAAATTTAGCCGTTCTTCTTTTAAGTCAAACAGGTCATTCAATTGTTTTTCAAGTTCTTCCCTATCAAGGGTTGCCTCTTCTTGTAAGGCTTCTATTTCTCTTTCCGCCGCCTGTATTTGAAGGGTCAGTTGTTCATATAAGACGATCTTTTTTTCAAGCTCAATACTATTGATCTGGCTATTGACTTGTTTCGCCTCGTCTATTTCTCCAACCTTCAGGTAACAGTACCCAACGATGGCTAATCGATCGGAATCCGTTGAAAATACTTCCTTTTGTTCTTCATAGGCTGATACGGCACCACTATAATCGTTTTTTAAAATAGCCAAATCAAATGATCCAAACGTCGTTTCCTGTTCTTCATGAAAATCACGGAATCGTCGTAAGGTTGCTTCTGAGCGGTTATCCAAAGTATAGTGATAGAAAAAGGTTTCTGTTTTTTGTTGTTCTTTAGGGTACAGCTGATAGGCTTCCTCAAATGCTTGTTGGTCGATAAGCTCTTCATAGGTCAAGGTTTTCCCTTCAGTAAAAAAGACTTGGTTCACACCAAAGCCAAGAACGACAAGTAGTGCAAGGGACACAAACGCCATCCCCACACCATAGAGCCACTTGGTCGGTGTCTTTTTCTTTTCTGCTTTTTCACTTGGGATTCGTTCTTTCTTACGTTTTGCCTTTTTTTCTTTTTTAGGTTTGACCGTCTTTATTTTAGGAACATCTTCTAAGCTATTTTTGAATGATATTGAAAATTGATTAACGACTTCTTCTGAAGCTCCTTTTTCATATAGAAATTCTTCGACTAATTCCCACCAGTCAAAATCAAAGACCGGCAAGGAAAGTTGCGACCGTAAAACGACCCGATCATCTTGAATCAACTCATAGTGGAATGTGACGTCAATGCCTTCCATATCTACTTCTTCGTTCTTTTTGAAAAGCATTCGATTCGCTTCTTTTAATGACATGGTTTTCGGACAAGCCATGGATAAACCTTCTACTTCTATAAATCGACAGTCCATTAAACATACCTCCTATGCCATTTCAACCTCCCGATCGTACACGATCGTATACGGTCGATTCTTGGAAAATTTGATCCGACGTTCCTTATTATTGATGGTAAGAATGTAGAAATCGTCTCTCCCTTCCTCAAAGAAGGTATAATCATTCTTCTTACAGGAAAATTTCTTTTGAATCGAACGATTTTTTAGCCAGTCTTCTATATTCAATGCGGGTAAAATGACCGATTGTAGTGAATAGCCAGAGACAATGCCTAAGACAAATGTGCTAATTAAAACGAACCCTTCCATATCATTTAGATCCTTTCTTTTTCCTCTTTTGAGACGCTTCATTTAGCTGGTTTAAACTATACAAATCCTCTCGTGATATTTCTTGAGTATCCGAGACGATATATTCGAACCAGCCCTGCCGCGCCCATGACTCATCGGGATTAAATTTTGCCTTCGTTTTCTTCTTATTGATTGGCACCATGACTTCGATTGGATCAATCGGAACCTGTCGAATATCTTTTACTTGAACGTAGGTATTATGATTGCTTTTCGTGATCAGTCCGATACGGTCGACTTCGGTCAAGGTTTCTTGTGTCACTAAGCCGTTACGGATCAATTCTGATACTTTGTTTAAACTCAATTGGATCGAGCGTAATCGCTCAAATTTTGCGGTGAAGGTCAGTCGGACTTCCTTTCCGACGGTTAAATGGAGGACTTTTTCCTCAGTAGTTTCTGTCATGTGGTTCTTTCTTCCTTTCTTTTAGAAATAAAAAAAAAGAAAGCACCGAAGTACTTTCTTTTAGGTAACGCTTATTTTGGCAAAACAGTCATTGGATCGATCAATTGATCCTGCGCCAAGCTTGGCGATAAACTCACTTCAAAATGCAAGTGAGGGCCGGTACTGTTTCCGGTACTGCCCATCGATGCAATGATTTCACCTTGGGCTACGGTTTGACCAACAGTCACTAAATTTTGGTTATTATGGGCATAAAGTGTTGTTAGCCCGTTCTCATGTTCAATGGCAACGTAATTGCCCCATGACGCATGGTATTCAGAACGAATCACGGTTCCTGCAAGACTTGCAAAAATTGGTGTACCTAGTGGTGCCGCAAAATCGACACCTCGATGAAATCCTCCCCCACGTGGGCCAAAGGAAGAAGAAACGACCGGATTCGACACAGGGTGGATCATTTCGTCAGTGCCTTCTGGCAATTCAGCTTTTTCCTTGTCATAGCTGGTCAGTGCGTAGGCTTCAATAAGGGCGTTTAACTTCTCGCCATACTGCGTATCCGTCGCATAACGACCGGTTAAGAATTCCGTTGCGTCTTTATAGGATTCCGTTTCTGACTTCCAGGTACCTTTATAAAAATCGTTATCGTGCGCTAAGCCTTCTTTTAAAAGCTTCGCATAATCTTTGAAGGTCGCTTCGTAATCTTCATACTGACGGAACGTCGCATCGATCGTATACAGATTACCTGTTCCATCATCTTCTTGCGTTTTGAAGGTGACACCCTTTCCTTCATAGGTCCCTTTGATCCCAAAGAGGTTATGGTAAGGGGCTTGGCTTAACTTACTTTGACCGCTGGCAGACTCAAGAATCGCTTGGGCGATCATAACCGAGCCGTAGAGGTCCTCTTCTAAACCGATTTTTCGTGCATCTTCGCCGATTTCTTTGATGAAATCCCACGTTTCTTTTACAGGCGTCACTTCATTAGTAGCCGATTGGTTGGATTCAGCTGGCTTGCTTTCTGCTAGCTCTGGTAAAGTCGGACGTTGATTTTCAACGGGCGCTGGCTGCACAGGTTCCGGCGTTGCGTCCTGATTCGTTGATTGATCCGGCTTCGGTGTTGGTGCTGGTTTTGTTTCTTCTTTTGGTGGCTCCACCGGTTTAGTCTCTTCTGGTTTCGGTGCTGGGGTAGGTTCTTCTGGCGTTTCTTCAGGAACTTCTGGCACAACAGGAACTTCTTCAACAGGTGGGTTCACCGGTTCGTTTGGTGTTTCTTCAGGGGTTTCACTTGGTTGTGACTCCTGGTCTTCTGGAGTAGCCGGTGATTGTTCTTCGGTTGGTGTTGATTCTGTTGCATCCTCTGGACCAACAAGTGCAGCTGAAGCTGGAATAGATGTTAAAAACTGGCTACAGACCAGTGCAAGTGCGATCCATTTTTTTGATTGTTTCACTAAAAAATCCTCCTTTTTTTCCTCTCTTATCATACCGAAGATAAAAGGCAATGTGTAATCAATTTTTGCAGGTTCATATGAAAAAATGGTGAAACTTGAAAATGTTGACTGATTAGACGTGGGGTATGAATGCTTTTAGTCAATAGAGTCACTTTTATAATACAGAATTGAAATAGGCAAAAGAATGGATGCCAAAACAAGCAGGAGGTATTCTATATTTGTCGAACGAGCTTCCTTTACTGTCGGACTAGAACCGAAAGTTACTGTTTGTCTTTCATTGGTCAATTTCCGTTCTAAATCCCAATGGTTAAGCGGTGGTTGATCTGAGTATCCATACGACTGATTCAGTGTTTCAAGTTCCTTCGATTGATCCGTTATCTTCAAAGTCTCCCCGATCACTTCAATCGTCAAATAAGGTGCTACTCCATCACTTTCTAGTAACCAATCGATTGAATCGAGTGTTACAATTTCATCTTCCAAACTTTTTCCACTACGGATCAATAAGAAGTATCCAAACAAACAGAGTATTATTCCTAGTAATAAAATCTTTCTATCTAGCTGCATGTTCTCCCTATTCAATTCAATCCCCACCTTCTTCATTTTCAAAAAAAGAGCTGCAAGGAGCTTTTATCCTTGCAGCCAAGTGCTTACGCTTGTTTCTTACGGAAGAAGTAGAATCCACCGACAATACTTACAATGCTCACACCTAGTACAGTTAGAATCATACCAGCTGTGCTTCCTGTTTTCGGCAGCTCCCCTTCACGTTTTGGTGCGACAAAATGAACCGTTTGATCCATGTTCTCTAAATCAACCTCACGGCCAACTTCTTCCTCTTGTTCTTCATCATAGTAAAGGACATGAGTGGCAGTCATTTCGTCGCCATCTTTCATGGTGTTTGCCGGTAAATCAAGGAAAACAGACAATTCATCTTCTTTGCTTTTCGCTGTCCATTGCGTTGTATCACGGCTGACAACTTCACCAGTTAAGCGATTCACGTATTCAGTAACGATCGTATAGGTGTGACCAATTTCAATGGCGTCCCCTTTGATCCATACTTTGTCTTCCAATCGGTTATCGATCGTAGGATCCACGATTTTCTCACCATCAACCGTCGCAAATAATGTCGTGATTTCTAAGTCTTCACGCTCGTTCACAACTTCTAATACAATCAATTCACCGTCGTTTTCGACAGTAACGGAGAAGTCAATGTCTTCTTCTAATTCAAGGTACCCTGGTAATGGTTGCCCTTCAACGAATTTATACTCGCCGTAAGGTAATCCTTCAAGTGAAATCATGCCTTCTTCGTCAGTTAAAAACTCATCAACTAGCGTTTCAGACCCATCTTTTTCAATTTGGTATAAATTGAATGGTACATTCGCTAAAGGTTGTTCGTTCAAGCGATCGCGTTTGATCAATTGGACGTCTTGATGTGCTAAACGATTCGGCACTTCAATTCGGATCATCCCGTCAGAATCTTCTTGCGTCACACTGAAGACGATTGGCTCTTCAAGTAACACGTACCCTTCTGGTGCTTTTACTTCATGCAATTCATAGCGATCAACGCCCCATGCAAGGCTTTCAGTTGTGACGATCTCACCTTTTTCATTTGTTTCAAAGACGTCGGTGCTTTCCGTATCATTCGGACGCTGCATCGATACGAATGCCCCTTCGCCATCATTTGCCCAGGTATCAAAGATTTTGAATTGTGCGCCGGCATAAGGAATATTTTCACCGGTTTCTTCATCGACTTTGACAATGTGCAAACGAGACTCAATGATTCGGTCTTCCAGTAAGAAGAAGTGCGTATAGCCGTCTTCTGAGATAGTTACATCGAAAGGTTCAATCAATAGATAGCCATCCGGACCTTTTGTTTCTGAAATCGTATAGGTATCATACGGCAGGTTTTCAAAACGGAAGAAGCCGTTCTCGCCTGTAGTCACCACATATTCTTGTCCTGTTGCGTGAGCAGTAGCGGTTAATTCAACGCCTTCTAAAGGAGGTTTAATGTCTTGGTTGGTTCCTGAGATTCGCTCCAATATATCTGCTAAAGAGTTTGGAATCAATGGCCGAGAACCGAATTTATAGCCTTCGATATGTCCTTTGATTACACGATCTGTGACAGTACGGCTGTGAATTGCAACTGTTTCATTTTGACCAGCGTACGTTAGTTGAACTTCGTGTTTCGTTGGATCCAGATTGTACCCAACTGGTGCTTCAACTTCTTGTAGGAAATAAGTGCCTAATTTCAACCCTTTGATTTCTGCTTGAGAGATCCCGTCAACGTTATCCATCGTCAATGTTGCGACGAAGTTTCCATCTGCATCCGTCAAGTCATATTTCGCACCAAAGAGTGTTGCCGCACCTTGTGGGGTGCTTCCTGTTTCAGCATCTTCTTTGATGACTGTCAGATTCGCCAGCTGTTCTTTGTTATCAAATCTTACAGTGGTCGTTTCATTGGCTCGAATGGTCAATGTTTGTGGGTTTGAATTTAAAATATAACCGTTTGGCGCTTTGATTTCCGTAATGGTCACCGTTGTATCCACCATAAGGTTTTCCCAACGCGCTTTACCATCTGCACCGGTGGTTAGTTCTTTTTCTTGTCCATCGGAGGTTACAAAACTAAAAACAGCACCCGCAAGTGGAAGACCCGTTTCTTCGTCGACTTTCAAGACTTCAGCATGGCCTTCTTTTAGCACTTCAATGGGAATGTTAACTGACATCGGGTCTTCTACATGTAGTACGCTAACTCTTTGTCCGTTTCCAACACGATAAACCAATGCTGCATTTGCGAATTCTTTAGGAATTCTTGCAATCGATACAGAACCATTTGTATTCGAATTGGCATTTGCGGTAATGTGTAGACGATTTCCTTCTTGACGAAGAGTTACATTTGCGGTGTTAGTCAAATTATTCATTGCGTAATTAGCAAAAACACCATTTGTATCTGTAATTGTTACTGTTTCACCAACTTTTACTGTTACTCGCTGGTTATGGAAGCTTGGTCGAGTGTTGTATTTTGAAATCTCTGATTCAACAGATTGTTTGCGTCCTGCATAGTTAGGTACTGTGGTGGATAGAGTTTCTCCACCGAATAGTTCCCAGCTCATTTGTTGAACAGCAACATATTGAGCTGCTGATTGATCAGAATTTCCATACCAGCCAAAATAAGCAGTTAAGGATAAACGATCTCTTAAAGCTGCGTTAGAAAGAACTTGATTTAAGTTTTCCTGTGTAGCGCCACTCCCTAAACCAGCTGGAACCCCTTCTTCAATACAAAAGGCAATCTGACCTGTTTCCCTAATCCGGTACATGTAAAACTTGTCATGTAAAAAGTTATTTCCGTTCGGCATATTTCGCCATACCTGGTGATTAATGGTTTGAATATTTTCAATCGTAAGACCAGTTGCACGAGTAAAGTTTTGTCTTAAGCGTGCATACTCTTCTGATTTGGCTAACATTTCTTCTTGTTCCGAAGTGCTTTTTGCATTTTTTAGGATATAGTCCATTGTATATCGTTCTTCAAAATCACCAGTGACCTCAACGTCTTCCATATCCTCTGTTGGGATAACTTCAGTTCCTGAAGGCAAAACAAAAAGTGAATCACCAATTGTCTCTACGACTGGTAATTCACTGGCATCTGGACTGTCATTAGCACGAGCATTTTCCGACTGAAGGCCGTCACTATTTTGCGTTCGATCTAAAACGTTATTGGCACGAAATACTTTTGTTTCAGCTGGGGGCGATTCTTGCTGTTCTTCCTCTTCGTTTTCAGCAACGGCGGTCATTCTGTTGTATTCAATGTGATCCGCTACTGCTAGACCTGGTGACACAAACAGCTGACCAATCGTAAATAACAAGGCCAGAAACGTCGTTACTTTCTTAAATTTTTTCATTTTCAATTTATTTTCCTCCTATTAGTTTATCTATCATATTTCACTATTCAAACACACGGTGCACGAATCATGATTTCACCTGCTTTTTAAGAATTTTGAGCATAAAAAAAACAGGCGAAAAATGTTTTCGCCTGTAGCTTTCAAAATTTATTTTAATGGAAATCTACTGAATAACTCAATACTTCACCGTTCGACCATAATAGTGGTTTTGGTGTTGAACGCATTCCGAACCATTCACTGCTTGGATCCATCACTTGAGCAAGGCCCCATTCACTAGCTTCACGAATTGTTGAAAATTCCATTTGGCTATTACCTAAAGGTGTCACACGGTACAATTCTTCTTCAGGATCTGTTTCTCCACCACCTGATCCATTATCACCATCACCGGTACCATTGTCTCCGCCTGTTGGAGGAGTTACATCAGTACCCCCACCGCCGGTTCCGTTATCTCCACCAGTAGGAGGTGTGGTTGTTCCATTGTCGCCGGAACCATTATCACCACCTGCAGGAGGTGTCATCGTTCCGTTGTCGTTTCCTGATCCATTGTCATTACTTGATGGAGGATTCGTTGTGTTGTTTGTATTTCCAGAGCCATTACTTCCGTTGTTTGAAGTGTTTGATCCAGTTCCACCGCCGATTGGTTTCGTTGGATCTACTCTGTCTGCTGGTGTTTCTTGGATCACAGCCTGGCTGATTGTATCTCCCTGAGCATTTTCCATCGTAGCAACATTGCCATCCCATGAAATTGTATTGCCAGCAAAGATTAAGTCAACATTACTAATGCTATTCCATTCTGCTAATTTTTCAACAGTGATATTTGTTGCTTCGCTGATAGCACTAAGCGTGTCGCCCCAAACGATCGTGTATTTGTTGCCTGAAATTTCTGCCTTGATTTGTTCTGCTGATCGTGGAGACCACTCTGCCGCTTCTGCCTTTTCGGTGTGCATGGCTAATGCCATACCTCCAACTGTAATTCCAACTGCTAGTACTTTTAACATTTTCATATTTACTTCCTTCTTTCATTTCTTTATTTTTATCTTAAACTTAGAATACCTAATATAGAATGCTAAGTCAAGTGTTTATTTCATTTTTTTTATTAATTTGGTATACTCATGTTAGCATCTTATATTTAAGGGGGATCTATATGACATCAGAAGAACTTAACAAAATGCAACAATGGGGACAAGAAAATCTCATCACTAGGCAGCAAGCGGCTGAAATTACTGGCCAATCATATGCCGGCTTTTCTCAAACGATTAAGACGGGTAAGATTAAACCGTTCTTAAAGTTCGGAGAATCTGGCCCAGCTGTAATCAGACTCTATTTAAAGAGCGAAATAGAAGCATACGCCAAGCAATTAAAAGCCAAGAAAAGTAACAATTAAAAATACTGAAAGTTGAGAAAAACGAATGAGAAAAAATTTTTTAATTATACTACCGCTAATTTTCATTTGTATCAGTACTATCTTAATTCACCAAACAAGGAATAATAGGAATGAACATATAAAGACCATAGAATCTTCATCACCAGTCGAGCTTTCTGCCTTTGAACAACTGCAGAAAGCTACAAATAAAGAATTAATCGATTTAGGAGAAGCATTGATTTCCTTTGTCCATTTTGAAGATATCAATACTGCGACCATAACAACTGAAACTGACGATATTACCTTCCCCTTGACTGTGACCGATCCTGAATCAAACCATTTTAGTATCGAATCATTGATTGCTAGCCCGGAATCATTTAGTATTGGTGATATTTTTGGTCTAGCAATTGATGAAATGGAGAATTATTATTACTATCCTACGAATAAGTAAATTTCATCTTAACTGAAATTTACCAAGGAATTCTATCAGTGATCGTGACTTGGAGAGAAACACACTGAAAGAAACGCAACAGAAAACGGAAAAAGTTCAAAACAAAAGGGCGACTCTGCTTTGACATATGGATGGCCCCGTTGTCCTTGGCAAATTTCAGCTAAGATAAATACCTTATAACATATAGATCAATACGCACAAATCTATGTTATTTTTTTAATTTATAAAAATTAAAATAATCCATATGTTATAATTTAGTTCTAAATTCGCAATTTTAATACACATTTATTTAATAATTTTAACAAAAATAAACTTACTTGGCTATTAATTACTTGTGACTTCTCATACAAGTTTAATGCCTATACCAATTAGTATGACGATTAACAAGTTCCATGCTGCATACATAGCCAATGGTCCCCACAAGAATCCAAAGAACATTTCTGTTCTTAAGAAGTAAGATCCAAGGATCATACCAACAAAACCTAGTAAAACAATTCGCCAAAACCAGACGCAATAATGATCCAATCGTTGATCAAGCTGCTGTTTCTTCGGTAAGTATTGCTCCATCATTTTCCACACTCCTTTGAAATAAAAGTGACAAGAGATACGTTTCCATGAATTCTTTCTCGCAATCGATCAGATCGACCATCATTTCATCATACGTATTCCCTTCACCGACTAACTCCCAATTAAATGTTTTATGTCCAAACAAAAACACATGAAACTTTTTACTTGCTGTGTCGCGGGATACTTGCATACTTATTTCCCATCCATCAGTAACAAAATCTTCAATTCCTTTCATGTAGATCCACTCCTTTCTTTTAAAACGTCTTATATTTACTAGTTTTTTAGGACAATCAAGCGCAAACTTTTACAACCGGAGAAGTTTAACTCCTATGAAGGCCGGATATTTGCTCGTTACAAACGGTAAGTCCTGGCAAATCCTTCAATGATTTTGGCACACCAAACGAATGTTGGTTATGGTCGCTGGACCCTTTAGTAGCCATGCTGATAAGTCCAGAGGGGCTGTCCTACGCCCTATTCAATTAGAACTGCTGGCGGTTCGTCATCAACCTTCAGCAGAGAATTTTTGCTAAAACTAGCAAATATAAAACGTCTTAGCTTAACGTTTTATTTCTTTACATATTCTTTGTTCTTGCTCGAATACCAATATTTCGCCATCGACTCACCATACTCTACGTCTTGTTGCTCGTCAATCATACGATAAATAGCCATAGGTACTTTTGGATAACCTGGTCTTTGAACGTGGAAAATATCGTTCACCCGTGTTGTTTTTAAAGGCAATCCTTTTTGAATTCTTTGTCCAATCACGCGGCCTTTTGGATCAAAAATAAGTTTGATCTGATTAAATATCGCCTTTGTATTTCCTTCATCGAATTCAACGTCATAGGTCTTTCCATCTTGAAGCATGGTTGTGAAGCGTATGGCCGCATTTTTCCGTATCTTCCAGCGTTGACCATTGAATAACTGGACAACTATCTCGCTTTTAGTGATCAAGTCGTTTAACTGAATCGTATATCCTTTTGTCATTTGGAATCATTCCTCTTCAAGATTTTTACTTAAAACTGTTCAAAGACAAACAAAAAGGAGGGGATCTCACGTAAACGTGAAATCCCCTCCTCAATCGCTATAGCTGCATACAACGCTGCAAATCACCTAAAGCCCCCAAGCAATCGTTTAGAATAAACAACAATCGTCTCCCCCATGGCTTTTGGACAAGTATTTATCCGTAAAACTTGGACAGTCGTTCTTTCTCAATTCGAGAGTTTCCTTGAGAAAAAACAAAAATTTCCAAAATCTCATGATAATTACTTGTAAGTTTGCTATAATAATGCCGTTGTAGCTTATGCTATAACAACAAGGAGCGATCTCCGTTCAGCAAGGTGGTAGCTTGTTGAATGGACACCTTTGAACTTCAGCGACCTCTAAAAGGACTGCAATCCAGATAGGGCGAGAAGATCATCGGTGGCTCCTTTTTGTTTGCCTTTGATACATGACGCACAAAAATCAGTTATTAAGTTATTTCCAAAATACCACAGCAAATAACAAAAAGCAAAAGATAATTTTCTTTTTTTGATAAAGCTGTACCAAAAAACGTCCTCCCTTCTAGAACCGACAGCGGATAAAACTTTATACATGTGAGGAATCATACATCAGTCAATCGTCATATGTTACCTATTGACCTAGAGTTGACCTAGAGTGAAAATGTCGGCGTTTTTTTTTAATAGCTATAACCAATCAGCAAAGTTAAACGCGAAAAATAATAAAACTGAAAATGTATCATGAAAACCAAATATATTCACTATTAATATTATTTTTGAATTTTATTGACCGATTACACTCATATCGTATCAAATTGTTTTATTCCATTCAACAAATCGACAAAATATTCGTTCGTTATATTACTATGAAAATACAACCAAAAATTAATCTTTATTTTGTTATATTATCATATTTGCCACGAAAATATTATATAGAAAAACGCACAAAAATACTTGGTTACAAGCCTTTTTGTGCGTTTCATTTTCTATTCCTCATGTTATATTTTTTTCCATACCTCAATTTTCTCAGGTTCGATTAACTGATCAAATTCTTCTGGAGTGTAAATTACCACATGGTTTAATTTGTTTCGCACCAAATATTCACCTGGTGCTGCACTGATCGATCCTTTAGCCGAATTGATCTGCATTTTGTTCTTTTTCTTCGTTTTAAATGCTTCAGATCCTACGCAAAAATCAATCACTTGTTGGTGATTTTCTCCTGTGTAGACCAGATATTCATCGGTATAGCGGTAGTGACACTTCTTTTTATGTGCCGTCGTCCCTCTTCTGGCAATGATCCCTCGTTTTTTCTCTGAAACCTTTGGTAGCTGGCAATAGGAATCTGTTCCAGTTTCGACGAAAAGCGCATTTGCCTCGTCGTTCGTCAACGCCCTACCTTCAAAATACGGATAGTCCTTTCTGGCTCGATCAAGTGATTTTGAGCGGATAATGCACTCTTTTCCTTCGATATTGCCTAGAAATAGCCCTGATTCCGTTTCAGCTTTTTGATGACTAACACGCTTTTTTACCTGCTTCTCAACGACTTCGATCGTCTCTTGTCCTCGGTAAGTAGCCAATTTCTTTTCGAGAACTTTGACATAAGCAGTGAGCTTCTTGAAGTTTTCACAGCTCAAACAATCGGGGTCTTTTCCAATCTTGTGATCAAAAGAACGGTGTTCTTCGTGGCAGTAAGCCACAAGAGAAAGATACTTCCGGAGTTCTTTCTTTGTTTCTTTTTTTGCATCCAAAGCGTTCTCTCCGATCTTATACGCCTAAACGGCCGGGTTTAATCACTTGAATATCCATAAAAAGTAGATTTTTCTTCACTGGTTTCATCAATCTTCCTCCTAACTTGAACTATTTTGGTTATTAAAAGTCTAACATGACGGATAAGTCTTACTCAACATGTTTTTTCCTACGTTTAGGTTGAATGCTCTTCAAAAAGTCCTCCTCCAGTAAAAGTAACTCTTGATACACTTTATCCATCGACTTCCCTGAAGACAGCGACAAGCAATAAAGAAAATCGCAAGGGAGTGTTTTTACGGTTCGATTTCGAGTGATCCAGCTGGACACTGTCCCCTGCTTATACGAATGCAGCTCACAAAATTCATCAATGGTCATCCCTAACTGCCGAATCACAAAGACATTGACTGGATGGGGATACACGTACGTATTGACAGACATGGTCGGCAAGCCTCCTTAAGGATTATTACTACGTTTGCAGTAATAATAGCACACTTCAAAACAAGCAGCTAGGGGAAGACACCCAAAGACACACCTTAGACTTTCCCCTCTTCTATCATGTTCTCAATCATCAAACAGACTCCGACCAATCATGCATTGGGATCCTAGGACCAGTGTTTGGTTGCTGGTTTGCTTGTAAGACTGCCTGCCCTGCTTTTTCAATAAACCAATTTTTAACATACGTGAAAATAAGATTGTCCATGCTGGTGACTGTTTCTGTTTTTTGTTTTTGATAAGCTTTCAGCAACGTATTATACAATTCGTTCGTGTTCACGCCGTATAATGGCAATTCTTCAAAGACAATTTTTGTTTGTATTACCTGTTCGGCTTTGTATTTGGCATTATGAATGATCTTTACGGTCCTCTTAGCGTCTTTTAACGTACTGGAGAATGTTTTAATCAAAGACAAAGCATTCTCAGGTACGAAGGTTGCAATACTATCGTCTTGCATGAGTGTGACAAAATTTTCAAGCAATACAGTTTCTTGTTCTGCTTCTCTAGTGTCTAGTAAGTGTCTATTAGTGTCTATAGAACTAGAAGAATATAATAGATTGTCTGCGATTTTCGCATTTACGGTTGAGCCATTGGTATTACTAGGTTTTACCGTATTTGCGATTTTCGCATTTACGGTAGAATCGTCGATATAAGTGGGTTCCGCCGTACGTGCGATTTTCGCATTTACGGTAGAATCGTTGTTACATAGCTCTTCTTCCTTGATTGCAAAGACATCTTGAGCAGTCACTTCTGGTTTTCCAAGATAAAGCTTGTTTGGAGCAGATTTAATTTTTCCGTCTTTCTGTTGTACACGACCTTTTTTCTGAAAAAGGAGATTTACATCTTCTAATTCTTTTTTTATCTTTGCTACTTTGCCTTCTCTGCAATTTAGTAGTTTCATAAGTTCTTCAACTGTAAAATTGAAATAGATGTTATCATCTTCATCTATCCAATTTGATTGGACAGAATAATTAAAACGATCCTTTAGCAGCATGTATGCTATTTTTGTATCATTGGATAAATTCATATATTTTGGGTTAGTAAAAAATACCTTTGGCATTTGATAATATTTTTCTCGGTACACTTCAGCAGACTTATAAAAATTGAAATCGGACATATTTTTCTCCTTTACGAGCAAATTTATTTAAAGTTATATTCTGGAATGTTTACAAAGACAGGATATCACAATTAAACCCCTGTATAAAGCATTATATAAAACAAATATTTCTGATGATAACAAGTATACATGTAAACTTGATAACAAGTAAACAAAAAAACATGCCATCATGTTGACAAGTAAACAAAGTAACAAGTTTACTATCAAAACCCCTTGTATTAACTGGTTTTTAATGGTATTATATATACAAATCAACATGTTAACAAATATACCTGTAGATTTGTTAACATGTTTTCAAGTAAACATGTCTATTTTGAGGAGATGAAAAAAATGAGTAAAGTTATTACATTTGGAAATTTTAAAGGCGGTACTGGAAAGACTACCAATAGTGCTATGATTGGTTATGTCTTGTCAAAAATGGGGTATAAAGTACTCCTTGCAGACTTAGATCCCCAGGCAAATGCAACATCTCTATATCTAACAACAGCACAAAGACAGTCAGAAGATATAATCACTTTTGACAAAACATTGATGTCTGCAATAATTGAAGGTGATTTGAGTAACATTATATTCAATGTAAGAGAAAACCTATTTTTATTACCATCGTATGCTGATTTCACATCTTTCCCACTTTTTCTAGAGCGTAAATTTGATAAGCAGGAGGATAGGATTAAATATTTCTCAACATTATTAGAAGGAATTAAGTCGGAGTTTGATTTTATATTAATTGACGTTCCTCCTACATTGAGTACTTATACTGATTCAGCAATGTATGCGAGTGATTTTAGTGTAATTGTTTTACAGACACAGAGTAGATCATTTGATGGAGCAAATGCATATATTAGGTACCTACAGGAACTAATTGAAGCATATGAATTAGATTTTGATATCTTAGGAATATTGCCCGTTTTGTTAAAAAATAATGCTCCGGTAGATCGAGCAATTTTGGACAGAGCAACAAACACATTTGGTCAAGAAAATATGTTTAAAACACTCATTAAAAATATGGAGCGACTAAAGAGATATGATATGACTGGTATAATCGATCCAGATGTTGATCCCCAAGCAGATATGCATGATAGACGAGTCTTTAAACTATATAATGATGTTGCTAACGAGTTTTTAAATAGAATATAAGAATTTCGCTATTATCATAAGGGGAGAGATAAAATATGGCAGATTTATTAAAAAAGAAGAATAATTTAGACGATAGTAAGAATCAATTCACACCAGAACAACCTGTTGGAAGAGAGAAGATATTTGCTACTACAGAAAATAAAACAAAATCAAATGAGACTACTGGAATTAGGGTAGATAAAAAAGTATCTCAAAGCTTAAAAGCTTTAAAAACGCTAGATAATGCAGATAGTGTTTCTGAGGTAATTCAGCAAATGATTTATGATCGAGAAAAAAATATGACTGCTGATCAAAGAAGAGAGTTTGAAATAATTAGGAACTATACTAAGTAACAAGAATTTTTGATAAAAAAGTAACGAAAAGAACCGAACAACACCTCTTAAATAAGGTCTTTGTTCGGTTCTTTTTCAGTTTAGTTTTTATATAATTTGAACTTATATACGATTAGAAGTTGTTGGTTGCTTGCCACTTCGTATGACTATATAAGCAAACATTACGAATCTCATCGTAGCCGATTTTTGTTTCTTTTATATATATGCCTAATTCGTCGAAACCTTTAATCTTGCCAATGATGTCTGGATAGTAATTGCCATTTAAGTCTCTGGCTTCCATCTGAATACAGACCGACTTATCTTTCAGCCTTGCTTCCTCCATAATTCTATTGATTTCATCCAGTTCCATTTGTGGTTTCTGGGAAGGGGAGGTTAGCCGCTTTTTATCATCATTGTTCATTAGGTCTGTATGCTCAGACAGATAGAATCCTGCCCATTTCACCATTCCGCGATCATCATATGAATCTCCATAGCTCATTTTAAACAGTCCTTTCTAGTGACCTCCGACTTTGGCGCTACGGCTAACAGCTGTCGCCCCTGGCAACAACGAACTAGCATGGATCAAAGCCTTAAAGCCATACCTGCTTCTAATTTCATCACATAGGAAATCGAGTTTTTCTTGCTGAATTGTTTTTTCTGGATCAGAAAATAGATCCAACTGTAAACTCGTCTGATAAACGAGTTTTGAACAGGATACACCGACATGCCGCACCGCATAACCAGCGTAATATTCCTCAAACAGCTGTAGAAGGTAACTAGTGATTTGTTTCGTGTTGGACGTTGCTGGTACCTTCATTTGACGCGAAAACCCTGGTAACAGCTCACCATGGGAGTAGCCAATAGAAAGGGCGATTGATTCGGTTTGAGCATGTTCTTTTCGTAACCTTGATCCGACCAAATCAGCCATTTCACGGATGATAATCATTACTTCTTTTTTATCTGTATAATCCTTCATAAGGATTTGAGAATTGGAAATACTCTTTTCTAGGACTTTATATTTCTTATCAATCTCGCTGCGATCGATCCCATTTGCGTGAGCGTGCAACTGAAGCCCAATCACACCCATTGAAGCCTTCAGTCGGGAAGGGGGGGTATTTGCAAGTTCTTCGACCGTAGTGATCCCACGCTTCCAGAGGTTTTTTGCTGTACGGTGACCAATACCCCAAAAATCAGTTAGACTTTTGATTTTCCAAACAGTAGAAGGGACGTCTTCATAGCGCCATTCTGCAATCATGTCCGGATTCTTTTTCGCTGCATTATCCAATGCAAGTTTAGACAGCAGCATATTATCGCCAATTCCTACTGTCGTATAAATTCCTGTTTCTTCAAGAATTCTTTGCATCAATATATTGGCAAATTGTTTAGCAGAACAATCCCCATAAAGGTGTTTTACTTTGTCAAAGCGGACAAAGAGTTCATCGATACTATACACATGAATGTCATCATCAGAAACGTATCTGCGAATAATGTTCACGATTTTTAGGTTTGTTTCTATATATAAATTCATTCGAGGGGGGACACAAATTAAGTCTTTGTGATCAGGTAGCTCATATTTTCTCGTGACGTTGGAAATACCTAATTCTTTCTTTGCAGCTGGTGTTGCAGCTAGGACAAGTCCTCCTGGTCGATCAGATCCAGATAATACCACTAACATGGTCGTTAAAGGGTTTAAGCCTCGTTCTACACATTCAACGGAACCGTAAAAACTTTTACAATCGATACATAAATAATCTCCTCGTGGCTCGAAACGATAATCGAAATACACAAAAATCCCTCCTTTAACAGCTTTATTATACGAACAAATGTTCGTTCTGTAAAGAGGGAATGACTAGCTTATTTTCTTATAAGAAAGAGGGAGCAGCATTGCCAATACGTGTTTCCCAATGCTTTGTAGTAGCGCTTAAGGGGGATTATGCATTTAGATTCTGTAAAATGAGCTTAGAATTGCCCTGAGACAACCAATAAATAGCAAAACAAGCGAATCGAGTGAAGGATTCGCTTGTGTATGATCAACTCTGTTTAATTTTATCAAAGATCACTTCAAATGTTTCAAAGGTATCCATATCTAACTGGCACAACCAAAGCAAATACTTCTTTTCTTTGTAAGTCCAATTTGTAGTAGGGTAGGAGGACATCAAATTATTATATCTTGCTCTTTGTTCGCTGGTAGCTAACTGCCAGCGCTTATCAAATATTCTTTCTTCTTCCATTACTGATCCCCCAAAAAGTGCGCTGTCTGAAACTTCAATAACGGACAGCGCAAAGTCTAATTATGCAGATCTGCTATCATTTTACCAAACAAGTATGAAGAAATTTAGAAGATAGAAAACGTTCGTCCATCTAATGACGGACACTTTCTCCTAATACGTCGACTAATCGAGGCTCGACTTAGTTGTTCGTATTTAATGCATTCCTGGATAGTGGAATATCTTCTAAGCTGCTGTTTTTCTTCATCGAATACGGCAATCCCATTCACTTTTTTATAATCAATACGGGTAGAGGAGCCATCAATAACCAGTTCGCCTAAATCTTGGACTTTTTTCACCGTCTTGGTACAATCCATCCATTCTTTCTCCGAGGTAAGCTTCAAAATCTGAGTGTATACTTCTTTATTCCTCAATCGTTCACCGTCTTTAATAATTTTTCTTCAGTAGCTTGCTTCTTGATTCGCTTTAAAGTGGATAACGAGATTTTCATCTTTTTTTCCACGTCTCTCATACTGTGCGTTTCCATTAGCTCTAATGCCAGTTTGTAATGATCATTAAGTACCCGTTTTGGACGACCTTCTTTGTAGTTCTTTTGATTGGCTCTATGCCATTGTTTCCCCTCTTGGGTTCTGGTTACGATTAAATCCCTCTCAAACTGCGCAAAGCTACCAAGCATGTTCATCATCAACGTCTGCATCGAATCGTTTTTGTTTGGTTCGAAGGTGAGGGAGTTATCTAAAAAAGTAATGGTTACGCCAGAACTATTCAACTTAGAGATAATGCCATTCAAATCGACAATACTTCGAGCCAACCGATCGATTTTCGTTACTAAGACAAGATCGCCTTTTTCTACTATTGAAAGTAGTTCTTCTAATTCTTTTCTACCTTCCTTTTTTGTACCTGTATATTTTTCACTAAAGATTTTTTCAGCACCCGCATCTTCTAATTTCAAAATTTGCGTTTTGTAATCTTGGTTACTGGTACTTACTCGAGAATAGCCATAAATTGCCAAATTTCGCTCACTCTTTCTGGACATAAGTTTCTGACACCTGTCAAAGTCAAGTATATCAAGAAAATTTAAAGGGGTCAAAAACTTAAAAGTTTCTGACCCCTCTACCAAAGAATGACAGGTTGTATCTATCTACCTAATCTTTTTTCAGCTTCCCTATACACTTCTTTTTCGTCCCTTTTGCCAATTACTACAATTTCAATTATTTCAATACCCAAATCAGACTGTTTGAATATCACTCTCAAGCCTAACTTTTTGTGTTTCATTTTTTTGCAATCAGATAGTTTCCCCTTAAGGGGTTGCCCAGTATCTAATCCAAATTCCTCAATTCTTTGCAAGGACTTCCTCACTTGGAGTTTTTGACTATTGTCAAGTTTGTCATAATCTTTTTTGGAAGCAGGAGTGAATTTTATTTTGTAACTCATTCCCACTCGTCCTCAACGGTATCTAAGTCATCTTTCCAATTTTTTCCCATAACTTCCTCAGCAGAGAAATATTTTGGGACAGATATTTCGAAAGGAATCTTTTGCTTGCTAACGATTTGTTTGAAGTAGATATTAATGGCGGTTGTAAAATCAAGTCCCAATGCTTCTAGTGTTTCAGCTGTATCTTTTTTCAATTCCGAATCCAAATTGACATTCAATCTTTCTTTTGTTGACATAAAACCCCTTCTTTCTATACACCTATTATACACCTTTTAGGTGTATATGTAAAGTTAGGATTTTCTTTCAGGTATTAAATCATTATTAATCATGCTTCATAATTTAGTATACCGATCGATCATCGAATCTACTTTTTTGTACTTTTGGTTCTTCAGCTGAATTTCCTTTTCTGTTAGATTCTCATGGCATATGAAAAAGCCAATCATATCTTTTACCTTCAAAATCCCCAATCGGTCTGATACATAACAATACTCTTTCACTGATTTATCAACAATAATCGCATGGTCATTGTAAAAGTAAATTCTTTTTAAATCAAATTTTGAAGCCAATTGAATTCACCTCACTACGTCTTTTCATCAGTATCTACTAAAACAAACCGATTGGTGCCAGTGATTAGTTGATACCTTCGTTGACAAGTTTTACATTGATAAAAATCAGTCGGGTACATAAACTCATACTTTCTTTCATTTACTTGCTGTGCGAGTTCTCCGCAATCGCATTTCACCCACTTTGGCGGCCAGTACAACCGTTTGTTGTATGGTGTAATCGGTACTTTCCATTGACCACCGTAACATTTTCTTTCTTGTGACAAGTCAACCGCTCCTTTCATTGAGATCCTAAACGCTTAACCGTTCTTTTTCTGTAAAGCGAATACCTTCAGCGTACCCTGAGTAGAACGCTTCATCGCTCTTTGTTTCATGGGAAATATCTTTACCAGGCACCAAGCCTTTTTTTTCGACTTCCATTTGAACGATTTCAGGTACCTGCAAGGCGATTTCATAGCCATTCGTTACTACTTGATTCCTGAAGGTTTTAGACAGTCCGACCAAATAGCCTTCTATATAATCTTGCTTTAACTGCCACTTACGCTTGTATTTCCGACTGATTTCAGGCAACTGTAGGAACTGTCTTGCGCAATAACCAGCACTTCCTCTGGCATACTCAAAGATGATTTGCGCAATCTGAACGTCTGATTCTATCCCCACAAAGCGCAATTCTATAGGAGAACCTGACACGTAATACGTGCGGACACGGAAGTTTTCTGCAATGATAGACGCTAGCCGATAGAGCCATTTTTGCGGACGTCCTTGGTAAATAACCGTATCAATCACTGCTTCTGATTTTTGCTCTTGCTTGTATTCAAATACGTCTGATTCATCGATATTGTGTTGTAGCATCAACTCTTGGGCTTTCGCTAAAGCAGACATCGACTCTTCATCGCTGGCATCATTCGCTAAGGCAAGCAATTTTACGATTTTCTGTTTGGCTTTTTCGTTCATTAACCGCCTACTCTCTTTCTATCAACCAGTACAAATTGCATTCTCGGTCATCTGAATAGGTGTAGCGTAAATGGTAACCGGCACTGCGTACCAGCTCTTTAAAGACATCAGTTGGACCATGATTATCCAGTGGTCCCTCTTTTTGCCAAAGTGGCACACGTAAGGTATTTGCAACGTCCTTCGACAACGTTCCCTTTTCAATCAGGACATCTAGCACCTGATTTACCGTCAAATAGTTAATCTCTGATTCCATTAGGCACGTCCTCCTGATTATCAGTGATCAATGTTTCTTCTAGTGTAGGGTAGTGGGTTTGTTTCACCGCAAAGGCTTCTGCTTCACTTTTTGTTAGAAAGCTAGCAGCGACCGCTCCTCTCACATAAACCACGAATTTTCCGTTTTCTTCTTTGATTTTGACCATTGGTATCGCTCCCTTGTCTTTTATTTTAGTCTACCATAGTGATAGACATTGTTTGCACCTTTATTTTTTGCTATAATAAAGGTGCAAATACAATGCTAAATTGTTACCTGCTTATCTTAACTCCCAATTAAGATAGGCTTTTTTTGTTTCTTGAAGAATTATGCGACATGTTTCTCTTCCTCTCTGCTACCTTTTCTATTAACGGTTTTTAGCCATTTTTCAACAATGATTTCTAGTTCGTCATTCGGCTTTTCACGCTTATATCCTTGATTTTGTTTTATTTCCCCCTTCTCATAATGTAATGTAAAATAGGGGACTGTTGGTTCATCTTTCTTTCGTATAAAGATTAGCGAAAATTTTCCGTTTAAATGACCATTGATATAATAGATATGGCCAACGCAATGCTTTAATGCTTTTCCTTCCTCTATGACCTCATTAGCATTCTTCGGTAAAACAAATTGGATATCATCAATAATCATTTCTAAGAATTTGATTTCCTTGTTTCTTTTTGAGAATTTAATCATTTCTTCTTTACTTTTCATCGCATTCAAGGTTTGGACAACTTCATCGTGTGCCTCTTTCAGATTTTTAGGAAATCGTTTCTTTGAAGTTATCGGTCTTTTCAATTCTTTCATCAATTTTATATAATCGAAATAGAAAGAAATTTTCGCTTCTTGTTTTATCAAATAATTTTGAAAAGTGACTGGCTTAATTCCATCAGGAAATTTATCAATATCCCAATATGATAGGTACTTTTCTACGCCTAATATATATTTAATTCCTCTCTCTTCTAATTCAGATTTCAATATCAGCGTATTCAAGTTGCGTTCAGAGTTTCTAAAGAATACTTTGTGTCTTTTTAACCATTTTGGTGTAAGTTTCCTCATGTCAAAGCACTTATTAATGATATCTTTTGCTAATTCTGGCGCACCGATTCGTTGAGCGAATTCGATTCGCTTACGGTATTTATAGACAAAAGCGATTTTATAAACATCTAAGTTATTTAATGAAAGAAAGCGTAATTCAGAAATCGTGCATAGCCGATTTAACCAATTATTCGGATAAATAGCGGGTTGCCAATATTTATATGAATACATATATCCAAGGGCAGACAGCCCGAATTTATAATTTTTATTGGAGCTAAACCCTATTTTGACGTGTTTGTCATTACTTAATTGTTCTAGATTATATAACTTCACTTGAAATTTTTGTTTTCCTAGTTCGAATGATGAATTTACTTCATAAGTTTGAATCTCAATTCGCTTACTAGTCGAAAGAATAATTTGGAAGTGGTCTTTACGGTCAAAGAATGTTAATCTGGAGTTCTTTGCAAGACGCTTTTCATAGGTAAAGCAGTGCTTTCTTTCAGAGCCTAATATCGTTTCATTCTTATTCGTCCACTTATAAGTCGGCATGTTTTCAAGACACCATTCGAAAAATGCTTTTGGTGGCTTCAAACAGTTTTGTGCATAGTCATTAGCAGTTTTCATCTTTCTCATAGCAAATCTAGCAAACTTAATTGCTCTCCTTCCATCATTTTTGGCTTCGTCTTCGTGCTGTTTGTTTCCTTTGTTGCTTTTTTCTTCGATTTCACTTGATTGATATTTTGTGGTTTCTTAGGCTCCTCTTGCTTTGTCTTGCTCTTTTGAACCATTTCTTTGGCAAAATCATTGGTAACTACGGTAACTGGTTGTTTAAAGTAGTGCGCTATCCATAAGTAAACCAATTCGTGATCGATAATGGCACACCCGCCGACTTGATACTGTACTGCTTGTGAGTAAGCATATTGGTGAGCCTTTTTAAGCGATTTTTCAGGGGTCAAAATCCCTTGGTACAATGCAATGTCCTTTTGCTTACCTAACCATTCAAAAATCAATTTCTCGCTAGGTGAAGTTTGTTCAGTCAGTTCGTTTGATAATTTTTCAAGCGCTACACGTTTGATTCGATTCATCGTTTTCCCTCCAAATTTTTAAGATTTGTGTGCTTTTCTAACTGGTAGAAAAGCACACTCGGAATCATAACTTGCCTTCTTCTCGATACGAGTAGTAATCATCACTGCCAACGATGATGTGGTCTAGTAATTCAATGCCCATCAGCTCTCCTGCAAGTACCATGCGTTTGGTCACTTGGTTATCAGCAACACTTGGTTTCGGGTTGCCACTTGGGTGATTGTGGGCAATTAGAATGCGAGAAGCGTTTGACAATAACGCTCGTTGAAATAGATTCTTCGGTTCGACAAACGTTTGATTGATAGTCCCTTTATGCACCACTGAGTAACTGGTCAAGTTGTTTCTCATATCCAAGCAAAGTAGAACGAGATTTTCTTGTGTGTCCAATCCGATTTCATTTTGAAGCCATGTCGCTATCGTATAGCTTGAGGTCGTATTTAGCGGAACAAACCGTTCCATTGCACAAATTTCTTGGTTGACTTTGACGATTTCATAAACTGTTTCCATATCATTCACTCGTTTCTTTCTTTTTTTGTTTTGGTCTTTACAAATCCATTTGAGTTAAGCGATTTGTGGGTGGCGGAAAAATTTGATTTGAAGAAATGTCACTGGGCATTTGTTTATACTCCTCCTTTCTCGTTGTTTGATCTTCGAACATTCGAGCATAGCTGATAGCGGTTTGGCGTGCTTAGCCCTTACACCTGAAGTAGGCGGAAAAAAAGGGAATGCTGTAGGAAAAAGTTTTGCGCACTTTGCGAAAGTTTTTCCGCCCCTTTTTTTCTGACTGCGTAAGGTGTATAAGCACTCTCGCCAATCCGATAGCAGCATGATCGAGTGGTCGAAAACAACGAATAGGAGTGAAACAAATGCCCAGCGCTTTGACATTTCTTCAAATCTAACAAAGATTCCGGTACGGAATCTTTCACCTGCGGATCTCATTGCTTTAGCAAGGAGGTTCCGCTTCTCTTTTCTCTTGAACTTGTTCTTTTGACCTTGAGTGATCTATGGGTTTGTGGCTTTTCCAGTCTGATAATCGATCGATACACCATTTTGAACGTTGTGGATCAAGACATTGAATTGAACGTCATTGTTTTCAATACTTTGTGCTTCCATTTGAATTGCCCTTGGCAACAATTCTTGCTCTCTGAATATCGGTGTGACCCGATAGCGCACGTGATTATTGGTTTCTCTCAGATAGTTGGCCACTTCATTTTCATATTGGACCATGTGGATCTGGTTCAGCTGTTGCGTGCCGGTAAACAAGTTTTTCCAGTTGTCATTTTCACCGGTCATTTGGAACCCAATGAGGTGTGAACGATTGTAAAGCCAGCCATTGTTTTCAAGCTTCTTCTGATTCCAACCGGTGGGATAGACGTTTGATATGTCTCCTCGTTCTTCTGTAGGCATCATCGATCGGTGTAACATCGCATTTGCGACACCGACACGATTTAGGGAATCGAGATCCGAAAAGGATTGCCAAGACCCTGCATCGATCGCCGTCTCTTCATCTGTAAAACTAGGACGATTCCTGTTTACTTGAATGACAACGTTCCGCCCGTCAAAATCAGGAAAATCTTCAATCTCTTCAGCTGAGATTTGTTCTTGGGACGTCCATTCGTCGAAGAAAGCAGGCAACTGAACATCGACTTCTGATAAATCCACCAATGAAGTGGTAAACCCAAGCAAACTGATCAACGCTGCAAGGATAAATTTTGACTTGTGTTTCATAACAATCTCCTTTTATAAATATTAGTGCATTAGTCATTTATTTTGGTGGATAGTGGAATTACTCAACGTCTTCATCTTCAAAAACCCTCTTATGGCAATCATCACAATGCCACCATTTTCCATAAGTGGTTTTTAAACCGTCATACATAGAACCATTTTCTACATCTATCGTATTACTTGCGTAATACCATGAAGAACCGCTCATATAGTCTTTACGATAGAATATAGCGCAACCGCAATGTGGACACTCGTTAATTGGTAGAGTCACTTTATTCAACTCTCTTTCTAGTTTTGTATTTCTGTCACTTAAACACAGTTAAATACGTCAATTCGTATTCTAAAATATAGTTATCTTCTTTATTGGTTAAGGTGACGTGCCTACATTTATTTTTAAAACCGTAGTGTTTAGAATCAACTGAGCAGCCTAGCTCAATAGCTTGTTTAACTAATTTATTAAGCCGTGATTCTGCTGATTCATAGTTAGCATACAAAAACGGATATCTAAGTTGCGGAGAATTCGTTTCTACAGCCCAAACAATTATGTGCTTTTCCATACCTTTCTCACCTACGCTCTATTTAGTAATGTATGTCTGTCGTTAGTTGATTAGTAGACTGGTCTCTTTTCACATGGTTCATTAAAATTCTCTGCGTTAGTTTCCCAAAATTCATTGACATATTTTTCATATTGTTCAGCATTATAAGAATAGTCTTCGCTATCTTTTGGCAGATGAACTAAATTGCTATTGTAATAAATGGCGGCAGAAAGCTTGTTGTATAATGGTTCATGGTCAAGCCACGACTTACCAATTTCCATAATTGTGACTGTTGGTCCCGTACTTAATCCACTCAGAACTCTAATCTTTTGAGACATCATTTGTAATTCCCATGCTCTAATCTTTTCCGCTTTTGTGGCCACTGATTTCCCCTCCTAGTTGGTAATATCTTCCGATTGTAGAATTATTCGTTTTCAACTTTTGTAGCATATTCGTTGTAGATAACATTAATATGCTCATTTACTTCCTCATTATCTTTGATCCAATATGGACGTTTGCCATCACGTAATGGGATACCGAAACCCTCAATAAACGTTGCGTTATTGTGTACTACGTTGTACACAATGTGTTCTGCACACTCTTTTAAAGTGAAAAAATCATAAAAATACTGCCGAAAATCTTCTAGCCATTCCTCGGTGAAATATTCTGGATCAAGTTCTACTTTTACCTTGTCACGTCTTACTAATTCGATTTCAAATTTTTTCATTTTGTCCTCCTAATTTGCTTAATTTAGATTTTGGCAAAGAAGAAGGAAGCTTTGCGCCCTTCTTCTTTCCGTAAAATCAATTAAAACAAAGCGAGTTGTTCAGCGCCTTCAGGAATAATCCAAACGTCTGGTTCCTCTTTTTGTATTCTTTTTTGTGCTATTGCTGGCTCCTGCTTCTTCCTCGTGATCCATGCGGGATTGATCATGTGAAACAGTGTGTACCAAGTAGACGTTTCTTCACCTGACAAGGAATTCTTCACTTTACATACAGCGTTGATCCCGCATAACGAAAGCTGAACATAAGCCATCAGTAAGCAGTTTTCGTCAATGTCTTCACACTCCACTCTCAGTTGTTTCTGGTAGTTATAACCACCGCTTTCCATTGCGACCGCAAAAGCTAGAACCATGCTGCCAGCGCCTACACAAGGCTCATAGTAGCCAATCCATCCCTTTTCCTCTAATAAGGGCTCATTGTTGGAAAAAGTCATTCTAGCCATCAATTCTGCGATATTTGACGGAGTGAAAAATTGACCTGCATTTTTACTGTTTATATTTAATTCCATGTAAATTGCGCCTAGCCAATCTTGCACCTTATATTCAAACGCCCTGGTAAGCAATCCTAAGCAATCCCCAAGCAGACAAGCTTCTTCCCTCGAATATTTGCCGACAGTCGCTAGATAGGCGGCTTCTCGCTCCTCAAACTGCGCCTTATCGGCGCTGTTTGAGAAAGCATATGCCATCATATGCACCCAATCGAAGAAAACGGTAGAAATATTTCGTTTTCCTGATAGACTCTGTAATTTCGTAGTGATCATTTTTTGATAGTTCCGATTGTCTTTCATGTTTCCCTCCAATAATTTCATTTGTTTTTATACTTTGGCTACTGTTTATCAGGAACTAGATTCGTCAAATGGCAAATCTAATCCTAAATATTCAGCTTCTTTAAACCACTCTTCATGTAATTCTAGATTCTCACACGACATCGTTTCCCAATTTCTTAAATAGGCGGTTTTTGTTTGGTATTTTGCGACATTTCCGATTGCGACTATATACAAAAATCGGTACCTCTTACCGTATCGATACCACCCTCGGTCATACTTTTTATCATAGTAGGTTAACTCTTCAGCCATCTTTTTCACGTCTCCTTTTTAGAAATATCAGCCAACCGCCGAAGCGGTTGACTATTTTTTATCCTCTTACAAGCTGTTCTCAATCGCGGTTTCTCCCACTTCGTTGTAAGAAACATCGACTAGTTGAAAAAGATTAGAATCGTCTTCAAAGCAAAAACTATCAATGAATTCAGTGAATTCTCCTCTTTTACTTTCAAATTCTTTGTATTGGTCACTTCCTTCCAACGCACCAGTCATGCTGACAAAGAAAGTCTGATAACCGATTGGATTGGTTACTAACGGTGTAACCGAATCCTTAAATAGTGCTTTTGCAAAGCCATGTGCCTTCTTCACCTCTTTTTTGAACCCTGGTAGTGCTGTAACAATCATTGCGTTATTTGTGATAAATTCCATTTGAAATCTCCTCCATTTTTTGTTTTGTTTTTTTTGTCTTTACAAATCCATTTGAGTGTTGCGATTTGTGGGTGGCGAAAAAGCTTTGATTTTAAGAAATGGCATTGGGCATTTGTTTTTACTTCTCCTTTCTTCGTTGTTGATCTCGGACATTCGAGCATAGCTGATAGCGGTTTGGCGTGCTTAGAACTTACACCGGCGGTAGGCAGAAAAAAAGGGAATGCTGTAGAAAAAAGTTTTGTGCTCTTTGCAAAAGTTTTTTCGCCCCTTTTTTTCTGACTGGCGCTGGTGTATAAGCGTACTAGCCAACCCGATAGCAGCATGATCGATGGACGAAACAACGAACAGGAGTGAAACAAATGCCCACCGCCCTGACATTTCTTCAAATCTAACCAAGATTCCGGTACGGAATCTTTCCACCTGCGGATCTCATTGCTTTAGCAAAGAGGTTCCGCTTCTCTTGTTCCTTCTTTTTTTATGTAATGGGTCAACCGCAAAGCGGCTGACCTCCTTATTGTTCTTTTATGGTTTTATTAGAAGGGCAAATCATCATCTGAAACGTCCAACGTTGCGCCTACTGGTGCGCCTGTTGGCATGTCTCCATCACTTGGGAACCCCGATGGTACTGGTTCGTTGTAGTTCTGACGATTGGCTTGCTGAGTGGGTTGACTCTGTTGTGTGCTTTGACGTTGTTCGCTTGTTGCCTTAGATTCCAACAATTGAAAATTCTCTGCTACAACTTCCGTTACATAAACACGTTGCCCTTGCTGATTGTCATAAGAACGTGTTTGAATTCGTCCGGTCACGCCTAGCAAGGTTCCCCTGCGAGCATAATTAGCCAGTGTTTCCGCTGGTTTCCTCCAAATCACACATTGAACGAAGTCTGCTTCACGCTCTCCGGCTTGATTGGTAAAGTTTCGATTAACTGCAAGGGTAAATGTAGCCACACCTTTTCCACCGCTCGTATAGCGCAAATCAGGGTCTTTCGTTAAACGTCCTACTAAAGTCACATTGTTAATCATATTTTTTCCTCTTTCCTATTAAATATATTTTTAGTTCCAATAATTGATAAATAGCCATACACAAAGCGCAACAATTACAATACCCACTACTTTTTTAATCGCTCTTTTCACGATTCCACTTAAAAATCCGAAAGCCAATGACCGGAGTATTCCGATACCAAAGGCACTTCCTATAAGCGGAATCATTCTTTCAAACATTTCCTTTGGCATTAGACATATTCACCTCTTAGTTTTTTTGCACAAGGAGCACAAACATAACCTACGCCCCAAGCACCGCTTGGGCATTCGTTTAACATGTAGCGACATTCTTCACACTCGCCGTAATCAGTAGCTTCACTCTCAAAATCGATCGACTGGTTTAAGCGTGCCAAGTTGATTTCAATCGTTCTTAGCCGTTTCATACCATAGTCATCTTCACGATACACGTCGCAATAGGCTACTGGTGATTCGATATGATTGACACCAATAACATCCCCTCTTGCAATCATTTCCTCTTGAAAGACAAAAGAATTCTTACATTTGTACTTTTTACCATCATTTATCATCATTTTTTTGTACGAAAGGGTTATGAAACCCTTTCGTACGCCTCCTTTTCCGTTTTTTTGTGCTGTTCTTTGTGCAAGTCCTTCAGGGATTCGATTGCCTGCTTGATTCCCTCTAATTCGTTCAATGTATATTTTTCGCCTAACTCTATCCAATTTATTGGCATTTCAATCATTCCTTTCCTGATTCTTTGGCTTAGAGTTTCCCAAAATGTCCGATCGTTTCGAGGAATACAAGGGCATGTGCTAAATCGTAAACGCTATTTAAGGTGTGTCTGCGGTAACGAATCGAACTAGAACGGTCTTTCATCATCAATGAAATTGATTTGTCTTTGAAAAAGGCAACAGCTCTTATTGACTCTGTTTCAAAGATTTGTTCACCATCGTATGTGTCTAACTGTTCTAAATGTTGATAAATGACTTCTGCTTGCGCATATTTTGCTTGAATCGCTTGCTCGATAACATCGTCATCATAATCGCAAAACACGTACGTATTACATCCCTCTAATATTTCACCTTGTACTTTTTCGTCATAGCGAATGCTCCCCCACCGTTTTTGGATTTCATGACGAACTTTTTCCGTTTCAAGCGTTAAATCATGTAATGTTACTTTGATAGAAGTGCTACCGTAGCCCACCATTTCAACCCGAATGCGTACCTTTTTCGTATCAATTCCTTGCTCTCTCAAACTCTTTTTGATATTCACTGCGGTAATTTCCATGTAAATCTCTCCTTTAAGGTCGGTTTTTGTTCCTGACAAGTTCATTTCAGTTAAGCGATTTGTGGGTGGTGAAAAAATTTGATTTTATTGACTGTCTGCAACGATTTGTTTAGAATTCTCCTTTCTTTGTTGGTTGATATCGATCATTTCGAGCTGAAGCTGATAGCGGGTTGGCGTGCTTATGCCCTACACCTGTAGCAGGCAGAAAAAAAGGGAGTGCTGTAGGGAAAAGTTTTGAGTTCTTTTCAAAAGTTTTTCCGCCCCTTCTTTTTCTGAATGCGGAAGGTGTATAAGCACTCTCGCCAGACCGATAGCAGCTGCTCGTTATGAACGAAACCGACAAACAGGAATGAAACAAATCCGTTGCGCTCTGACAGTCAATACAATCTAAAAAAGATTCCGGCATCGGAATCTTACGCCCTGCGGAAATCATTGCTTGTCAATGAGGTTCCGCTTCTCTTATTACTTGAACTTTAGTTTGTTTCTTTTGACCTTTTTAGAAGTGATCACATGGCTTCTTCCGTAGCGGC